>SEYY01005248.1:32500-40000 GCA_009176605.1 Armadillidium nasatum | reverse complement strand
TATGAATACACTAATTTAGCAATTCTAGTTAACATACATGCAACATTATCAATATCTAGGCTATACAAACTAACTACTTATTCATACACCTTCGAGTATTAAAAGCATTCAATATAACTATATCGTAAAAACTTTGTATTTTGCCACACTTCGTCTATTTTCTTAACATTTGTCTCTTTCGCAAACTAACTTACACTGTTTGGAACTCCGAAATATTTATTTTATTAACATATTTATTTAAAAATATTTAACTTTACTTCTTTTTTCTTCAAACATCGGATATAATATGCTACATACACACATACAAACGCAAAGTATCTTCAGAGAACACAAGAAATTAAAGAAAGCATTGTCGCCCATACATATTTTCAGACTTTCCAAACTATTCATAGGGTTATTTTCTAAACTAATAGGCGACATCCATATATCTTGTCTTTTGAAATGACTACTTTTACACTTAACAAAGATTTCCATATTAATTACATCTATAAATATAACTTTTAGAATATTACGTCAACTTAGCTATTTTATAAACGATATTTTACCATATATTTAGCTTTCAACATACTTTTTATCAATATGTAATGTCATTACTAATATGATAAAAATACAAAAACACACTTATGGACTGACACATTTACACCCTTAACCATTTTTATTACATAAACAGATCCATACTCACATATAAACAGCTACATAAACATATAAGCTATATCAAAATATGAGATTCAACCTTTATAAGCACTATCTCTTCAAGATTAATAACATTTCTTCGTCAGACATCTGATATCATATGTTACATACACGCATACTAACGTAAAGTATCTTTAGAGAGCACAAGTAATTAACGAAAACATAGCCGGACATACACTTTGTCAACCTTTTCTAAACTATCCATAGAGTTATTTCCCAAACCAATGAGGGACATCCATATATTTAGCTTACGAAATGTGTACCTTTTTATACTTCATATAGAGATTTTCATACTAATCACACCCTAATAAGCACTCTTAAACAGAAACAACATACCAATGATGCGTAAATACAAATATTTATATATATATATATATATATATATATATATATATATATATATATATATATATATATATATATATATATATATATATATATATATATATATATATATATATATATATATATATATATTACAGACATATAGGTATAATTAGCCAAAATAATAGTTTTTCTATAGTGTTTTACCCATAACAACTTTCTCATACACCATAACAAATATCTTTTTCCAGCATTTTCAAGTTAACATAACCTAACCTTGACCTATTCGTTATGCAACTTCATCATTCTATAATTAGACTGTACCTCAGCCATAAAGTTTCTCTTAACAACTATTCCCAATTACATTTAACCTATAATGGATTATCTGCATTATACACCAAATACTGGAAATTCGCCATTATAGACAGATTGAGGCCTTGAACATGACCATCCATGGAGCTAAAAGGATATGATTATACTAACATTTCAACAATTTTGCCAGTGAATTATATGCAATATGATGTAAATACATACAAATAATTATAGACATATAGGCATGAAAAAAAATAATAATGTTTCTAAGGTGTTTTAACCTTATCAACATTCTAACCAACTCTAACCAATCATATTCAGCCATCCTTATTCCATCAATTTAACTACCATATATTTATTTCTGGTAAATATAATAAATAACAGATATCACAAAGGAAATGTAAAAGAATTCGGAGAGTTACAGGTGTATGTATTGATTATCTATTAGAAACAAAAGATCATTCTATTTATTGTGTTTTGCAATTAGATTTAAGAAATAAAGAATTTAAAAGAAATAAAGCTTTTCGTAACACAATCTCCTTTAAAAACCGTGCTTTTATCAAAGATATATATATATATATATATATATATATATATATATATATATATATATATATATATATATATATATATATATATATATATATATATATATATATATATATATATATATATATATATATATATATATAATATATATATATATATATATTATATATATATATATATATATATATATATATATATATATATATATATATATATATATATATATATATATATATATATATATATATATATATATATATATATATATATATATATATATATATATATATATATCAAGAAAAAGGCTAAAAGGCCCGTATCTAATTTCCTGGAATGAGGTATTCATTAAGATGGATTTATATTCCCATGAATCAATGTCTAAAAAAAGGTAAAAAGGATAGCAAATATTTATCTGGCCCATGAAAAGGGGTGGGCTTAGCATTGTGTAATGTTTTATGATAATTCCCTCTGAAGATTGGCTAGATATGAAAAAGGGGTGTGGGCTTAGAATTGTTTTTGCTAATGCCCTCTCGTGATCGGCTGACTATCATTAGTTTGTGCTCTGATACCATGATGGACTCAGTTGTTCTCATTGGAATATTGTCGTAAGTAAAGTAAAAATCTTTTAATATTATTTTGTGAAATTATATATATTACAGGTTTATGCTCTTACATTTTTTAAAAAAGAAATTCGATGTAACACAATGTTCATATCACTTATTAAGTATTTAAAATACTTAGTTTTATATGAATGAATTATTTTTGAAATGTTAATTTTTGTAATTTTTATTGAAATTTTTTTAAGATGTTTGGAAAAAACTTTTTTTAAAAATTTCTTATTTATTTTAAAATCTAAACAAAATTATAGTCTGATTTCTTGTGAATTAGTAGTTGAAATAGTTTGCCGCTGTAGTACCTATAGAAAAGAGAATAAGAACCAATTAATTGAGTCTATGGGTGAATGTTTGCGTTTGTTTGTGCATGAGAGAAAGTTGCGGCTAAGGATGTTGTATTAACGAATATATATCTAACAAGTACTTATTATGAATTTGCATGTGTGTGTATATATGTGTTTATGTGTTTGGATGCATGCATGTGTGCATATTTGTTCATATCCTTAGCAAGGTACTTGCGCTACTTACAACCCTAAACCAATCTAAAGAGTCAAATATGGGTGTTTCTTAATATATTTAACAGGTTTTCTTCATATAATAATAATAATGGGGTAAGGAGCTGATGGACCATTATGTTATACTACATCTAAATTATAAATATATACATATAATATATATATAAAAAAAAAAAAAAAAAAAAAAAAAAAAAAAAAAAAAAAAAAAAAAAAAAAAAAAAAAAAAAAAAAAAAAAAAAAATATTATATATATATATATATATTATTATAATATATATATATATATATATATATATATATATATACTCGTATATATAATTTTTATTTATTTACTTATTTATTATTTATTTATTTTTAATTTTTATTTTTTTTTTAATTTTTTTTTTTATTTTCTTATTTTTTTATTTTTTATTTTAATTTTAATTTTTCATTTTTTTATTTATTATTTAATTTTTTTTTTAAATATTATTTAAAACTTTTTATTTATTTATTTTAATTTTTTATCCAACTCGGACTCCAGCTCCGAATTCGGTAGTGTATGTGTATGTGTGCTTGTACATGTGCTTAGAAAGGTATGGGGCTATGTTCTTACGCGACTTAGCACGCTTTACCCATCTAAAGAGTCAAATATGGGCGTTTTTACATATATTTAACAGGTTTTGTTAAAATAATAAAAATAATAATAATAATAATAATAATAATAATAATAATAATAATAATAATAATAATAATAATAATAATAATAATAATAATAATAATAATTATAGTTAAGAAAGAACTGCAGTGCGTGAACATCTATACACCATTATGAATTTGTGCCTGTGTCTGTGTTCTTAATAGCAATGAGGTGAGGTAGGGATATGGACAGAGTAGGGGTAGGGCGATGATGGACACATACGCCATTATATATATATATATATATATATATATATATATATATATATATATATATATATATATATATATATATATATATATATATATATATATATATATATATTTCAGCAACATTGGTATATACCTATATACGAAAAACTATTACTAACTTCATACCTTTTATTTAAGGGGGGGGGGGGAAGCGGTGAAGGGGAGAATGGGGCTGGGTAGGGATGGGGATATGGTGGACCACTATCCCATACTAAATAAATAAATATATATATATATATATATATATATATATATATATATATATATATATATATATATATATATATATATATATATATATATATATATATATATATTACACATCACCACCACTCACGGGCAAAGCTCTATTTAAGGAGGGGGGTCATAAGAAATAAAAAAAAATAGAACAAAAAAAATAGAAAATGACAATAATAATAATAATAATAATAATAATAATAAAAACGATCCCTGCAGGACCCACCTAACGCAAATATCTTAGGTGGGCGCTGATGCGGGCTTTATAGAAATTGAGATTAAATTCGACTGGAAACACAGAAGATGGGAGAGAATTCCACAGAACAGATGTGGCAGGAAAGAAGGAGGCACCACAGCAGACAAGCCTGGAGTTGCCTATGACACGTAGAATTGGTGCGCAGACAATGCACCCCTTGTGCTGCGAGGACGGCGTAAAGGTGGAGGTACATGAGTGGATAGTTCCCTCGAGCATTTGCCGCTGTAGTACCTATAGAAAAGAGACAAGGCACCAACGTCACGTCGCAAAGATAAAGAGTCAAGTGAATTAGAAAGAGAGGAACAGTTTATAAGTCTTTTAGCCTTTGACTCAACCCTATCCAAAAGACGGGTGAAACCTGAGCCACCCCAGATATGAGAGCAGTACTCCATACAAGGGCGGATGAGACCCTTGTATAATTGGAGTAACTGCGAAGAAGAAAAAAATTCTCGCAGTCTAAACAGAACTCCCAGCTTCTTTGAGGCCGCCCTAGCAACCATTGTGATATGAGGTTTCCAAGACATTTTTTTGTTTATGTGAAGGCCAAGAATGTTAATGTTATTTAATGGTGAGACGGAAGAGCCATCGAGGACGATAGGAAAGTTTTGAGGTTTTTTTGAGAGGGAGATTTCTAGAAGTTGAGTTTTTAAAGAGTTGAATTTCACAAGGTTGAGACGACCCCACTGGGAAATTCTATCCAGATCTGCAAGAATGGAATCGGAAAGATGAAGACGAGAGGCAACTCTAGATGCAAAGGAAGGAGCAGATTTGAAATGAGTAGAAGAATGGAGGGTTAAGTCATCGGCATATGAATGGATAGGGTTAGATGAACAGCTGAGAAGATCATTAATGAAAAGTAAGAATAGAGTAGGAAGATAAGACAGAACCCTGAGGAACACCACTATTGACAGGAAAGGAAGAAGAAGTCGCTCCATCAACAACAGCCGAAATGGAACGATTAGAAAGAAAGCTAGACATAAGTAAGCAAAAAGAAGGAGGAAACCCAAAGGAGGGGAGCTTGGAAAGCAGTGACGCATGCCATACCCGGTCAAATGCCTTAGATATGTCAAGCGCCACCACACAAGTCTCCCCATGATCCCTAAGGGCAGAAGACCATAAATCTGTAAGATAGGAAAGTATATCACCAGTAGACCTCGAACGTCGAAAGCCATACTGATGATCAGAAAGAAGGGAATGAGATTCCAGATGATCCAAGAAATGAGAGTTGAGAAGGGTTTCAAAGATCTTAGACAGAATTCAAGTGAGAGCTATAGGCCGATTTTTGAAAGGATCAGAGTGGCTACCATTTTTCGGAATAGGCTGGACCAATGCGCGCTTCCAACACTGAGGGAAAGTATTAGTATTGAGGCATAGAGAGTAGAGTTGAACGAGGGGCGGAGCTAGCTTCAGAAGCACACTCCCTTAAAACTCGGGGAGGAATGCCATCCGGACCGCTTGCCTTCCTTTCGTTCATAGATTTCAGAAGCCCATGCACCTGATCAAATGTAATTACAGGTAAAGAGGTAAAGGCATGGGACCTCTGAGAGGAGAAGTAGGAGGAGGGTTGCCGGAGTTGTCCAGAGTTGAATTAGAGGAGAATCAGTGCGAATAAGATGAGGAAAGGAAGATTTACAGAAGTTGTTAGAGATGTTTTTGGCAAGAGGCCAGAAAGATTTATCAGTAGGAGAGTTTAGGAGCTCCGCACACCTTCTTTTAGTGAAAACCTGCTTTGCTTGTCGAAGAATATCACTGCAACGATTCCGAGCAGAATGAAAATTAGCAAGAGTGATAGGAGAAGGAGAGTCTTTCCACCCTCGATACGCGATGTCTCTAGCCTGAATGGCAAGAGAGCAGCCGCGATCGAATCATGGATTTTGAGGAGAAAAAAATCTAGTTGAAGAACTAATGAACCTGCTCATCCCATCAACGATTACAGCCCCCACCTTATCAGCGGAGACTGACGCGGCTTCAGAGACAAAGCAGTCCATCCAAGGATAGTTAGCATAGAAGCAACGCAAAGCCTCCCAGTCAGCCCTATCAAAGTGCCAGATGATACGCATAGGGCAGGGTGGAGCAATTTAGAGAAAGCTTGAAAATTAAGAGTAATGAAGTTGTGGTCAGATTTATCAATAGGTGCAAAGACAGCGTATTTATAAAGAGAAGGAATAATAGTGAAACATAAGTCAAGAGTGTTTAAGAATTGGTTAGGACGATCCGGAATGTGTGTTTGTTCTTAAATCAGTTGCTCCAGATCGTTGAGAATGCTGAATGATTCGACCTCCTCCCCTCCTTGATCAGGATGAGAGGAACCCAACCATTCAGTGTTGTGTACATTGAAATCCCCTAAATATAGGACCTTAATATTTGGATGTGAAGATGTAACAGTCTCTTGAGAAGTAGTTAGATATTCAAAAAAGGTGGAAAAATCTGTTCTACTGGGAGAACAGTAGCAGTAACACAAGATTATCGTAGTGGTAGGAAGAAAGATTTTAAGCCACAGAACATCGAAGTTATTAGATTCAAGATTCACAAGACGTGTTACCGGAGTGTTGGTGTTTAGGTAGGCACAAACTCCACCCTTAGAACGGAAATTATGAAATAAGTTATGTTTTGATATATATATATATATATATATATATATATATATATATATATATATATATATATATATATATATATATATATATATATATATATATATATATATATATATATATATATATATATATATATATATATATATATATATATATATATATATATATATATATATATATATATATATATATATATATATATATATATATATATATATATATATATATATATATATATATATATATATATATATATAATTATATAATTTATTTTTTTTTTTTTATTTTTAATATTATTATTATTAATTACATTAAACCACTAAATAAAACAATAAAAATAATAAAAAGTTAAAATTAAGGTGAATTAACTAAGTGTTAAAACCGGCAAAAGCAGAAATAGAAATAAAAATTTAAAACACACAATATTTCAAGGAACTATGTCCTCCTCATCTGGTGCGACAAGATTAAAAGAAGTT
>SEYY01005248.1:20000-27500 GCA_009176605.1 Armadillidium nasatum | reverse complement strand
GGGATGAAGGGCGAAGACTCCTTCCGCACCACATATATAACGTATTTTCAGCTACATCTATCAGCAAACTCATTCTCTCTCTCTCTCTCTCTCTCTCTCTCTCTCTCTCTCTCTCTGTTTTTTTTATTCCGAAACGAAGACAGAGAAAAAGGGTCCTAAACCAAAATAAAGACAAGAAAAAAATACCTCCCCAACTTCATATTTTCTTCTGCGAATGTCTCTCTCTCTCATATAATCTTCATTCGCTCCAATTTCATCTTATATATATATATATATATATATATATATATATATATATATATATATATATATATATATATATATATATATATATATATATATATATATATATATATATATATATATATCTCGGATGTCAAATTTTTAATATCTGCGGATGCGGATGTGTATAAGATGTCTGTTTTTTCACATCTGTATATGAGTATGTGGATGTGATTTTTATTGTTCCACAACCAAGGATGCGGATGTTTACGTTCCTATATATAAAGGCTATAGGTTCATATATATAATATATATATATATATATATATATATATATATATATATATATATATATATATATATATATATATATATATATATATATAATATATATATATAATATAATATAATAATAATAATAATAATAATAATAATAATAATAATAATAATAATAATAATAATAATAATAATAATAATAATAATAATAATAATAATAATAATAATAATAATAATAATAATAATAATAATAATAACATCGGATTTACTACCTTACCTCTGTAAGAATTTTCAATACATTGAAGAGTTTTTTCCACACATAAACTGTGTTTCCAGGATACTGTAAGGAGACCTAACTCTTCGAGTATCCCACCAACCACTTTCCCCAACCCCCGCCGTTTTGAAAAGTGGTTAATTAACTTTATTTATTCCTTGTTATTACGCAAATTTTATTATGGGTAGGTTAAGTTTCAAAAATAAGATGTTTTACGGATGTCTCCACGAAATCGGGAGCGTCTGTCTTCATAGATATGCCCAGCTCCACGAAAAGTTGTTCTCCGGCAACCTGCTTGGAGGGTAGCTAAGGTATGTACTAGCAACTTTTACCAAATCCAGATATTCTTTGCTCTTATACTTCCACCATTTTAAAGACATCTTCCTGTGGATCCAGTCTATTTTTGTGGTACTTTCAATGAATTATATTGATGTGCTGCTTTCGATATTTTTTTTCATCGTCACTACTGGAAGCAAGAATTATACAAAGAGTCTCAGTTAGTGACACATGTGTACTGGAACAAGGTGTTGGTGAAGTTTCTCTCTTTCGTTTTCTTTCTAGTTCAGCAATTTCTAAATGTCTATTTTCAAATTACATATAGTAACAAACTTGAGCCAGATTATGTTTTACTTGATCAGCTATTTGTACAGACGAGAAAAATTTACCCTTACGCCTTGGATTATATGTCGTAACTCTATATATGTTCTCATTTTCAAGTCCGTTAAATCTTTTGTTAAGTTCGGCTTTCAAGACTGTTTTCTCTGCTCCAGTTTGAAATATGAGAAAGATCAGAAGATAGTTGCTCCAAGGCTACCCTTCTTGCGTCATTTAACTGTTGTTTGGGGGATGTCTTTCAAATTCAAATGAGGAATGAAGAGTGGAGTCATCGGCATGGGAGTGGATAGATGATGAAGTAATAGAGAGATTATTAATGAAAAAAAGGCGATAGAACAGATCTCTGAGGAAAACCACTATTAATAAATTTAAAGGAAGAACGGTGGCCGCCTACAACAGCTGCTATAGAACGAAAGGGAACTAAAATCAGAGAGAAAGTCACCGAGATAAGGTTAAAATTCGAAAGAGGGAAATTTGGAAATGAAAGCTTTATGCCAGACTTTATCGAAAGCCTTCGATATGTCTAGCACGAAAGTGAAAAAGATTCACCGAATTGCCGAAGAGTAGAGGACTAAAAGTCAGAAAGAACGGAAAGAAGATCACCAGTAGAGAGTTCTTTACGAAAACCACACTGGCGATTAGAGATAAGGTTAAAAGAATTTAGATTTTTCCAAATCTTACTGTTAAGGATACATTCGAAAACTTGAGGAAGAACGGATGTTAAAGTGTTGAGAAGGGTCTTCCTTTTTCTGCACAGGCTAAAGAGAACACGCTTCCAGCAAGAAGGGAAGATCGAAGTAGAAAGACGGAGACGAAATAGTTTACCAAGGCAAGGTGCAAGCTCAGAAGTAAAAGTTTTGAAGACCACAGGAGGAACACCATCAGGACCACGCGCCTTCTTAGTGGGAAGTTAAGATAGAGCAGAAATTACATCTTTAAAAGAAATTATAATATTCGGCATAAATGAGTTGGAAGCGGTTGGAGAAGGAGGTATAGATTCGGAATAGTCTAATGGTGGAATTACAGGCAAAAGTTTTAGCGAAAAGTTCAGCTTTAGCAGAAGGCAAAACGGCAGTTGTGCCTTCAGAAGATACAAGAGGAGAGAAAGAGGAAGAAGCAAATTTAAAGTTAGCATTTTTTACTAAATGCCAGAATGGGCGTGTGGAGGAGGAACCAGAAAGTTTATTATATTTCGAAGTAGAAATAAGTTTTTGGTGTTACGAAGAATAAATTTTGCACTGTTCAGGGATAAAACTTAAGTTGAATGAGTTTCGTGTGTTTGAAAACGACGGATTTCTTTGAAGGCAGCATCCCTGAAAGGATTTAGCACGAGAACGAGTAGATTTAAACTAATGTTTGTTAGGTTAAGTTGAAGGAAAAGAATATGGAATGTACGGCTCTTTGCTGGAAAGAATAACCTCGGTTACGAGTTTTGCACAATCCGAAGTTGACCCCTTCCACAAAAACAGTAATAATTCCATGAGAAATCAGAGAAATACAGTCGCAGGTCAGACCACTTAGCAGCACCGAAGTGCCACAAACCTCTATTCGCCAAAGGGATCGGCTGTTCTTGCGGAAGACTTGAAGAGACAGAAAAAGATTCAGAGGTAAGAAGATGATCCGATGAAACCAGAGGATTACAGAATTTAACATTATAAAGGGAAGAATAAGGAGTTAAGGAAGGATCAAATATATTGGGTTAATCATCAAGATGGTCGGGGATACGGGTAGGAGCTCACCATGTGTATAATGAAAAGTAGATTAAAGCCATTGGCTGGGGTGAGCGTTTAAATCACCTAATATTACGATTTCAGAGAAAGGAGAAGAATAAGAAATGTGCTCTATTTTGGAGTTTAATTAGTAGAACTTTTCGTAGTTACTAGAATTTGGTAATAAATAGACAGAGAAAATGAATATAGCTTAGAATTGCAAGAGAGTATAAGTCACAATGTAGATAATTCAGAAGACTCCATTAGAGACACGAGAACAAACAGAATCGTTCCCCACATCCGGCTTTGGCAGAAAATTAACGATAGACATAGAAGAAGGAAACATAGTAAGGTTTGCTCTCATCGTACTAAGCACCTGAGTTTCAGTTAAGAATAAAATATATGGTCTAGAAAAAGAGAGATGGTGTTCGATAGAGGGGAAATTAGATAAAAGACCTCGAATGATATAGAAATTAATGAAAAAAGACCTTTCACCAGGGGGAGTCGGGAGAAAAATCCTGGCGGCACCATCCCTATCATAGGATGACGTCGGCGCTCAAGTGATAATGGGGTGAGGGTAGAGGAGGGGCATTATTTGGATGTCTCCCCTCCAAGCATTTCTTAGAGAGCTTTTTGTTTCGGGATTTTGTTATTATTTAAAAATATAATGTACGAGTAAGAGCTAGTAAATTTGCTGAAACATGTGAAGGGAGAGGGGAGGGAGGTAGTGGAAGCATAGACATTCCAATATGAGACAAGAGTAACTAGGGATCCTCTGAAAAAGTGAAACACAAAAAGGTACTAACCAAAGGGCAACGGAGTGAGAAAAATGGTCTAGCCCATCCTATCACTCAGCTCGTGAATCATTTAGATCAAAATATTATGATCCACGAGCAGATAGTAGATTTAAAAAGATGAGATATTGGTCGGATAAAGAGGGATACAACCTTGACCTCGTTACCCCGTGTCAGAGTCCAGTCGGGAGAGGCCCTTTCGGGAGCCTGCTTGATAAGTATTTCTTGAGACCTCCCGTCGCGGCTTCTCTTTTGAACTGTCTTGGCTCAGTTAGTAACGCTCTTGCTTACCATCCAAGAAGTTGATGGTTCGATTCCCAGCATAGCAGACTAGGAAATTCAAAATATTTTGATCCTCGAGCAGTTAGTGGATTTAAAAAGATTTGATATATATATATATATATATATATATATATATATATATATATATATATATATATATATATATATATATATATATATATATATATATATATATATATACTGCATATCCTTAGGTGGGTAAAGGCCAGAGGCCTACCAATCACCACTAGAGTTGGGAAATTCTCCGGACGTGTCAAATTGAAAACCAACATACTTCGATTCACGGCATTTGAAATCGTGCGTGTTAATTAAAAGAAGTTGGGAAAATAGATAAAGAGAATGAGTTTCGTCAGACTGTACTAACAAAGTTCATGTAATACTTAGCATAGAGATTGAGTCTAGTGTCAGATAATTGGAAAGAAAAAGGACGAGACTGTGTAGAAAGGCCTGAGGTTGATTCACCAACAGAAAAAGATTCAGAGAAAGTTACGAAGATCAAAATGGGCGATAAGACGAAAATCCCTACATTTCACCTTTTCAATGAGAGCTGTGCGAATGAAATTCATGAAAGAATAACCCTCTATAAAGAATAAGCCACTGGAGTGGAGTGAAGAAATTTCAAAATTTCTTCAGAACAATCAATCTCAGAAACTTGTTTGGAAAGAGAAATATTGTGATCCTCCCAATTAAGACCCCGAAAAAAGATACTCCGAGAATATTTAGGACAGATATTGGTTTGAGTTGTCTTTTCGAAGATTTCATAGTTGTGTGAAATATTATGTCGTGTAGAAAGATGGACGAACTGAGTTTTTGAGGTACTGAAAACAACTCTGTTTTCTCTGCTCCATAATGAAATTCAAGAACGGTAAGAGGTTAGTTTCTCCAAGACTACCCTCCTAGTGATTATTATTTGCCGTTGAGTGGGATGAACTTCAAAATGAAAGTGCTAATGAAGAGTAAAGTTATCGGCTTAGGAGTGGATTAGTAATGAAGTAATAGAAAGAAAGTGGTAAAGAAAAGCAGAAAACGTTTTGGTGATATAACAGATATCTGAGAAACACCACAAATAACAGATTAAAGGACGAACGGTGGACGTCTACAACAACTGTTATAGAAAGAACTTTAAGTAATCAGACACACACACACACACAGGGAGAAGGATAGGTACCGAAATAGAGAAGCTTAGAAATCAAAGCTATGTGTCATGCTTTATTGAAGCCTTTTTGATATGTCTAGTGCCACAGCAAAATATTCAGAGAAACGCCATAAAGCAGAGTACCAAATGTGAAAGAAAAGACATAGACCCCTAATAGAGTATTTCTTACGAAATACGACACTCTTTCATTACACTATTCGAAATAAATTAACTTGATATTTCTTTATTTATATTCAACATTAATTAAAGTAAAATATAAGTAAAAATTCAAAGTTAAAATTAAAAATAAAAATAGGAACAGGAATTGACAAGCATTGAGTTTGTATTATTGATGTTAGTGTATGGCATTCCTCTTGCTGTGAAAGCGACGCAATGATCGTGGAATGGGAAAGGTCAATTACCTCGAACATCTGCTAATATAAGACCTATAGAAAATTATGTGTGCCAAAATCACGTGGCAGATACACAGGGTCAAGAGAGTTTGAAAGTAGGGGATAGTTTATTTATACTTTCGCCTTAAACTCAACCCTGTTCAAAAGACAAGCAGAGCTAGAGCCATTCCCCCCCCTTTCCCACCAACAACTGCCTCCAAAATGAGAGAACGGTACTCTATACCTGATGGATAAGACCCTTATATAATGGGAGTAGGGATAAGTATAGCAGACTAGTGCCAACTAGGGATAAGTATAGCAGACTAGATATATAATGGGAGTAACTGTTCGAAAGGAAAAAAAATTTCCTATCCTGAATAGAACTCCAATATTCTTTGAAGAAGCCCTTGTAACCATTGTTATATAAGGTTACGAAGAGAATTTGTTGTTTATGTTCAGGCCAACAATATTGATATTCACAGTTGAGACGACAGAGCTGTTAAAGGACACAGGAAAGTTGGGAGAAGTTTTTTGAAAGAGAGATGTGAAGATGTTAAGTTTTTAAAAAGTTGAATTTCACCAGACTGAAGTAGTTACCTTCACTGTCGGAAATCCCATCCAGAGGAAGCAAGATTAGAAGCGCTAGATGCAAGAAAGAAAGTAGATTTGAAACGAATAAGAAAATGAAGAGTTGAAACATCGTCATAAGAATGAATGAATTTAGGAGGGCTGCCGAGAAAAGCATTAATTAAAAGTAAGAATAAAGTTGGAGTTAGAAAGAACCTTGATAAACATTACAATTAACAGGAAAATAGGATGGTTGCTTCAGTAAAGAGAAGAGATTGATTGTTCTGAGTAAGTAAAGAGAAGGAAGAAATTCAAAGGAAGGGAGCTTAGAAAGAGAGTAGCGACACTTTCCATTAACTGTCAAAAGTTTTAGATATCTCAAGCGCCATTTCTAAAGGCAGAAGATTATAAAATAGTGATATAGGAGAGTATGTCAGCAGTAGACATCGAGTGTCGAAAGTCATGCTAATGATCTGAGCGAAGAGAATGAGATTCCAGATAGTCCGGGAAATGAAAGTTCAGGAGACTTTCAAAGATTTTAGACAGAATACAAGTTAGAGTTATAGGACGATAGTTAGAAGGATTAGAACAGATACCTTTCTTTGTAATCGAATGAACATAAGTAATCTTCCGGCACAGAGGGAAAGTATTAGTATTAAGGTATAGAGAGTAGAGTGGAAAAAAGAAACCCTCTATGCACAAACCCTCAAAATTCGAGGAGAAGTGCCATCCATTGATCTCAGAATCTCTTGCACCCAATCATGTGGGATTACAGTTAGAAACATAGAACACCCAAGAGGAGGAGTAAGATGAGGGATGATAGAATCATCCAGGGTGGAATTAGTTGAAGAAAACAGGTTGAAGAGGTTAGCCTTTTCAAAAAGTAGGGTTAGCTACAGTATTGCCAGAGAGAAAAAGAGCGGAAAGGGAGATTTATTGAAGTTATTAGATATATTTTTGGTGAGAGGCCAGAAATTTTTTATCATTAGGAGAAAAAAGGTTACTCAAGTTTAGAAGTTACCATAAATGAAAGGATTCGAATCGAATATAGATAATTTTGAATTTCTCGAATTCGAATCTGAATCCGCGAAAAAACCTTCGAATCCGGATTCGGATTATTTATCACTGATATATATATATATATATATATATATATATATATATATATATATATATATATATATATATATATATATATATATATATATATATA
>SEYY01005248.1:7500-17500 GCA_009176605.1 Armadillidium nasatum | reverse complement strand
AAAACCATGTTTTTTTTTTTTTTTTTTTAAAAAAAACCATGGTTTTTTTCTACCCTGATATATATATATATATATATATATATTATATATATATATATATATATATATATATATATATATATATATATATATATATATATATATATATATATATATATATATATATATATATATATTATAATATAGTAAATAGATGTGCTTCTATTAAGCTTAATTTTATATATTTCTAATTGGGAAGAGAGAACATGGTTGTTTTCATTGCCACCAAAACTCAATTCCTCCATCTCTCTTCTCGACACAATCTTCCACAAAACTATGATATCTTCTTCGAAAACACTCAACTCTGACCTTCATCTGTTCTTAATATTCTCGGTGTTTCCTTTTCTCGTGATCTTTCTTGGAAAGATCACATTACCTCTCTTCTAAACAAGCTTCTAAGAGGTTGGGTGTTCTGAGGCGCCTTCAGTATTTCTTCACTCCACCCCAGTTGCTTGCTCTGTATAGGGGTGTTGTTCGCCCTTGTATGGAGTATGCGTCACACATCTGGGGTGGTTCCACTCATACAGCTCTCCTGAAAAAGGTGGAGTCTAATGCTTTTCGTCTTTTCAACTCTCCTGCTCTCACTGATTCTCTCCAATCTATTTCTGCCCGTCGAATTTTGGTGTCACTCTCTCTCTCTCTATACTATCGCTATTACAATGGACACTGCTCTTCTCAACTCTCTCGTCGCATACCTCCTCCACTGAGAAAGGCTCGTGCGACTCGACTTTCTCCACAGTCTCATCCTTTCTCTGTCCAACTCTCTGACCCAGACTTAGCCGCTATGCTCTGTCATACATGTACTCTACTGGTAAAGTCTGGACCACACTCCCTTCTTCTATTTTTCCAACTTCCTATAAATTGCATACCTTCAAACGTCGTGTATCAGGTCACGTCGGCCATTAATTTGACCGTATATATATATATATATATATATATATATATATATATATATATATATATATAATATATATATAATATATATATTATATATATATATATAGTATAGGTAGCGAGATCGTCGGCAGTTAGGCCTAACGAAAGCTAGAGCGGAATTAGAACGGCATTTGGATAAAATGTACCCTCTGAGGCTTACCAATATCCTTTCCTGAGGCTTTCTGAACGGAATTAGAAAGGAATTCACCCTCAAGCTCTTTCTGGAGCAATTCTGACGGGTTTTAGAACGGAATTCCACAGAAACGATTCATCTGGAATTCGAACCAGAGCCACTGCAACTTCCGGATCCCTCTATGGCTTTTTCCCTGTGGAACCCTCCGCGATGGGAAGCGAGGAGTGGCGCGTTAGACCCGGAATAATTACGGGGCGCGACAGCATGTCGCGCTATTCGGCGCGCGAACCTACACACATTACTGAAAATATGGTCCCCACCTCCGTAGATTTTCTCTCATTTATCCTTTACATCGATTTTCGCCAAAAAAAAAAAAAAAAAAAAAAAAAAAAACAAACTTCAAATTTTGACGAAAGTAGATTCGAACGACCGACTTCAGGTATGGATTTCTATGACGTTATTCCCTAGACCACGAGATCTTTCTAATATAAGAGCAAAAATATCTTTTTAAGTCATGTACATCAATTTTACAAATTCCTAAATTTTCATTTTATCAACATTTATTTATTCTATTTTATTCCACTTTACATTCTTTGCATTTAGGTTTTATTTCACTATACGGATATTTTTATTCCATATTATTTAATATATTTTAAACTAATACCAGTTTCCTTTGCAAAGCTATATCTAAAATAATTTATAATTTTCCTTTTCTATTCATATTTTCTTAATTTTTTAAATATAATTAATTAAAGTATATTTATACATATACATTCATTCCCAAAACATCATGCACACAGCACAAACTTATTATTATATATATATATATATATATATATATATATATATATATATATATATATATATATATATATATATATATATATATATATATATATATATATATATATATATATATATATTATATATATAATATAATATAATATATATATATAATATATATATATATATACATATATTAACTCACATCTATTTTCAGATACAATATATAATCACATACATACATACATTAACACATATACTCGCTCAAAAAATCAAATAAGACACAAAACAATATATTATATATATATATATATATATATATTATATATATATATATATATATATATATATATATATATATATATATATATATATATATATATATATATATATATATATATATGTATAGATTCACTCAATCATTCACACACGCATACACACACAAACAAAAACATATATCCAGCCACTCAATATATTTTTCAGGTTGCCAACCTTTCACGATTCCTACCCTTTTCCATTTTAAGATCATCATACCTTTCCTTTTGTATACCTCAACTTCATCATCTACGCGTACTCTGACCTTTTCCATTTTAAGATCTCTATAACTTCACTTTTGATCTCTTCTCAGCCTTTCTATTTTCACTTATCCAGACCTTCAGATGCTTCATGAGCTACCTCTTTTCTCCGTTTTTAATTTCAACCCCTCACTTTTCATTCATAATTTACAATCATTCATTATAAACATCCCGTTAACTTATCTGACACTATTTTTGAGTAATGTAGTTTTATTCTCTGGCATCATAAACATAATAGCTACTTTATTTCATAAAAAAAATATTATAAACATGTGATAGTATGTTTCATTCATGTGGCGTTGATTTAAGTTAATTTAGTAACTCCTTGCTTCTTCTACTAAGTAACTCATTGTTTAAACAACAATTCTTCTGTAATCTTTATTCTTTTAATATTTCATTTGAAAATTTATTATTTTCATATTATTTTATACCTTTTAAAATTTTTTTACTGTAAGTATTTTGTTTATTTCAAGTTTTTTATTTTTTATTTTTCTTTTCATATTACTTATCTATTTTCTTTTTCTTTTTCTTATTTATTTTAATTTTCTTTTTTTTAGTTTTTTTTTTATTATATTATTATTTTTTTCAGTGTTACCAAATATAATCTTTACAACCTTCTTCCTCCCACACACATACACACACACACACACATTCATGAAATTGGCATGGTAACAAACTCCAGCCGTTATTGTAATCGCTAGACTTTGAAATTTTTTTCTACTTCTTCGCTCATGCACGTAGTAAAGTTCGTAATACGTATAAGGACTCAGTACTGACCACACACTCATTCACTCAATCACATCCGTATACCCAGAAATTGTAACCACCTAAGACCTGTTAGTTTAAAATTTTAGCATTGCACACACTGTTATACTTGACATATCAAAGCAAAATTCATGTATATTACTCCTAACAAACATATCACACTCATTTAAAGTTATTAACCGACCCTCAAAATTTATTTGTCCCACAAAATATCTTCCTAACGCAATCTGAAAGTCTTTATTTACACTGTATTCATGATCTCTCACTGCATTCAGATATTTCTACAACTATTATTAAAGATACTGTGTAGGTTTCTTCTCTAAGTCTTGCAACATGCGTCGTAAATCTAAACTAACTTTTATCACTAATGCACGAACAAAGACATGTTAGTATCTATCAGACATACAAATTACAGA
This sequence comes from Armadillidium nasatum, assembly GCA_009176605.1. Taxonomy (NCBI): domain Eukaryota; kingdom Metazoa; phylum Arthropoda; class Malacostraca; order Isopoda; family Armadillidiidae; genus Armadillidium; species Armadillidium nasatum. The sequence goes on along the minus strand of SEYY01005248.1, from coordinate 13,853 downwards.
ACTTAACACTCAATCAAAAAAATATTCAATATATAATTTGAATAATTTCACCTATATAGCATATAATTAATTGATCCTTTTATTAAATTTCTAGTCCTAAGTTCCACAACATTTACTTTAAAACTACATATACAATCTAACTTTTAGCACTTATGCATGATCAAAGACATCTCTCTGGCGCACATTTCATTCCCTATTCCATCAACCTAAATCTTAATCTCCTTATATAACCTTACTTTTAATACTTCGACATAACCAAACACATGTTATCACTCTTCAACCTACAATTTATAGGAAATTACATGCATTTCTTAGCTAATTCTTTCAATGTATATCATAATTCATCATAGTACGTTAAACTTTTTATCAATAAAGCATGATCAAAGGCATGCAGCCATCTTTTTAACTTATATTTTATTGTACTTACATATATTTTCACCCTAAGTCTCGTCAATTTATAACTTAAATCATGTATTTAACCTATTTTTTGTATTTATTGCATGAGCAAAGTAATGTCAGTATCTATTTGGTACGAAAGTCATAGAACTTTTCATTCTCTATTCACCTCAAAACTATACAACATTTAATTTGATTATCCACGGGTAACTCAATTTTATCATTAAGGCATGAACAATGGTATGTCATCTTCTATCTAGCATACATATTGCACTACTTTATTTCAACATTCAACATAAACTCATAATGCTTTAACTTAATTCTTCATATTCAACTTATATTTTTTTCCGCATAGGTATGGTCAAAGATATTCCGTCATCTCTATTAGCACACAATTTATAGAACTTAACATACATTTCATTCCCTATTCCCACCCTCCAACGTACAACTTAAGTACCATTTAACTTAATTCTTCATATTCAACTTAAATTTTTTTCACATAGGTATGGTTAAAGATATTCCGTCATCTTTATTAGCATACAATTTATAGAACTTGACATACATTTCATTCCCTAAACCCACCCTCCAACGTATAACTTAAGTACTATATACGACCTGACTTTAATCACTTCGAACAGATGTCATCATCTCTCTAACATGCAGTTTATAGAGACTCACGTACATTTCTTATCTAAATCTTTCATCATATATCTTATTTCAATAACCTATTTAACTTTCAATCATTAAAACTTGATCAAAGATATGCCTATTTCCCTCTAACACAGCATCTATTGATCCTTTATATGCACTTCATACCCTAATCCCTCCAACAATAATTTAAATCTCTGTATTTAATCTAACTTTTGTAGTGAATGTACGACCAAAGTCATCCTCATATCTATCTGGTACGCAAGTCTTAGAACTTTTAATTTATTTTTCACCTCGAAACTATTTATCATTTAATTTGATTCTCCAATCATGACTTAACTTTATCACTAAGGTATGAACAGCGTCATTCCATCATCTATCTAGCAAACAAATTATAGATCTTTACATTAATATTCAGCATAAACTCATAGACATTTAACTTAATTCTCCAAATTCAACTTAAATTTTTCTCAAAGGCATGCTCAAAGATATACTGTTTTCTCTCTAACACACACTTTATAGAACTTGGAATACATTTCATTCCCTAATTCCACCCTCCGACGTATACGTTAACCTCTGTATACTACCTGACTTTAAACACTTTGACAAGTTCAAACACAAATCAACATCTCTCTAACATGTAATATATAGATCCTTACATACATTTCTTATCTAATCCTCCCCAAATATATCTTAGCTTACCATGGTTCACTAAATTTTTATCATTAAAACATGATCAAAGACATACTGACAAGTCTCCAACGCGTAATTTATAGATAATGACATGAATTTCATTACATAATCATCCCGTCATTTACCTTATTCCCATATACTACCAAACTTTTATCACTTCGACATGATCAAACGCATTTTTACCATCTCTCTAACATGTAATTTATAGAGCCTTATATACTTTTTTTAACTAATTCTTTCAAAATATACCTTAATTCATCATAGCTCACTAAACTTTAAATCATTATATCTATCATCATCATATTTTCCAATACGAATGTAAATATTGTAACGTCATATATTTTCTTTATTATAGGAAGGAAAGAACATGGGATGTACAACTTCACGAGAGAGATCATTACTTCGGTCATGCACTCTGCACATTCCGGAAGACCCTCCTATGCAAACAGTAATCATTCCATGGGAAATCAGAAAAGTACAACCGCAAGTCAGACATGTCAGTACAGCCGAAGAGACAGGCAAGATACAGAGATAAAAAGGTGAACGAATAGTTTAATAGTTTTAGGAGAAGGGTAAAAATTTTGAAAAAGGTTCAATATGTTGGGTTCATCAGAAAAGCGGACAGGGATACCGATAGGGAGATGTGTCAACTGTTCAAAGTTGTTCTGGAGAGAAAATTGGTTGGTGAGTTTACCAGTTGGTTCATGAGAGCTAGATTTAAAGTTAATTTCGGTTGTGAACAGTGAAGTTACTTACATTTTAATACTTCTTTCAAGCTATAGCTTTTTATTCCCATTTCAATCTTTATATTTGTTTTATGATGTAACTTTAAAATTTATTTTCATTCCTTTCAATAATAAATTATTATATCTCTTAAAAATGTAAAATAAATTTATTTATTATAATTTTTTTTGTTATTTTTAAGGCTAACACACTGATTCATGTAAAAGCGTATAAGAGCTCTTCTACTTCTCATGCGTGCGTGTGCACACACACACACGCACATACACATACGTGTATCAAAGCACTACGATGTCTTCCATCTACCTTCTTAATTTTCTGATCACGTGGTAACCGACATCTTCATCACACGTTTTCAAACTTATGTCAAAAGAAGGTAGCATATTTATGTATATTTCTCATTCGATGGACTCAGGAACGTACATAGATAACATCTTTGAACTATCATACAGATATTTTAGTCGTGGTTCCAAGAAATAGAAGAGTAAGATACCATTTTAAAACATTATCAATTAATCATTCGACTACTGAAACAACAAAGTTGTGTTTAGGAAAGAACAGGGAAGTGGTTTCACAGGCGGATGCAGAAGAGAAACAACGAGACCAAGGCGCATGTGTGCGTGTGTGCGTGTGTGCAAAATCTTGAGATGGGACCCACGAGCCAGGGGAGGCTCATGGCCCTATGCGAGGGGATCAGGTGGGGATCAGCGCTCTCTGTGGGTAGGGTATGGGTGAGGAGGTGCCGATAGCGCGATCTCCTCAACCTGATCCCCATACATATGTCCACGAGCCTCCCCTTTGGCGCATGCGACATGACTTAAAATGATATTTTTGCTATTATATTAGAAACTTCTCGTGGTCTAGTGGATAACGTCATGGAAATCCATACCTGAGGTCGGTCGTCCGAATCTACTTTCGTCAAAATTTGAAGATTTATTTTTTTAGCGAAAATCGATGTAAAGAGTAAATGAGAGAAAATCTACGGAGATGAGGACCATATTTTCAGATAATCCAAGACTCTTCATGGCAACACAGAAATGTGTGCTCATTCGCTCACCGAATAGCGCAACACGCTGTCCCGCCCAGCGATTATTCCGCGTTTCTCCCCGTTCCCCACCGCGAAGGGTCCCACCGGGAAAAAGCCATAGACGGATCCGGAAGTTGCAGTGGTTCTTGGCTCAAATTCCAGATGAATTGTTTCTGTGGAATTCCGTCCAAAAAAGCCTCAGGAAAGAGTATGGGTAAGCTGCAGAGGGTACAGCTTACCCAAATGCCGTTCTAATTCCGCTCTAGCTCTCGTTAGGCCTAACTGCCCCCGGTCTCACTACCTATACTATTATATATAATATATATTATATATATATATATATATATATATATATATATATATATATAATATATATATATATATATATATATATATATATATATATATATATATACTTAATATCCACTATTATCCGTGGAATCAATATGTATAATACATATAATTGCTCGGGGAATCGAACCTGTGCCCAAAAGATGGAAGTCCATGGTGCTAACCGCTACGCTACCGATGGTTCAAAAGGAAATCATTCGGAACTTCTACTGACTTATCGTCTAGTGAAAAGCTCTCTAAGACCTCCCCGACCACAACTTGGGCGTAGGGTTAGCTTGGCCAAGGCTCTTTTCCTAAGAGCCTTGGCCAAGCTAACCCTACGCCCAAGTTGTGGTCGGGGAGGTCTTCGAGAGCTTTTCCTTAGGCGATAAGTCAGTAGAAGTTCCAAATGATTTCCTTTTGAACCATCGGTGGTGTAGCGGTTAGCACCATGGACTTCCATCTTTTGGGCCCAGGTTCGATTCCCCGAGCATATATATATATATATATATATTATATATATATATATATATATATATATATAATATATATATATATATATATATATATATATATATATATATATATATATATATATATATATATATTACTCTGATGGGCAAAAGCCAGAGGCCTACTAAAATTTCTACCAGAGTTAGTGTGAAAATCAGAAATCTGGACAAATTAATGGCAGACATGTCACTATATATTGGCGTTTAAAGGTTTATAAGTCATAGGAAGTTGGGAAAATAGATGAAGAAAGTGAGTTCCAAACTTTCCCAGTAGAGTACATATAAGATAGATCATAGCGGATAAGCCTAGGGTCAGAGAGTTGGACAGAGAAAGGATGAAACTGTGTAGAAAGTCGTGTCTCACAAGCCATTCTCATTGGAGGAGGTATGCGAAGGGAGATTTCAGATGAGCAGTGTCCTTTTTAATAGCGATAGTATAGAGAGAGTAACTCAACAATTCGACGGGCAGAAAAAGATTAGAGAGAAATAGTGAGAGCTGGAGAGTTGATAGGACCGAAAGCCTTAGACTCCATACAAGGGCAAATAACACCTCTATAAAAAGCAAGGAACTAGAGTGGAGTGAAAAAATTCTGAAAAAGCCTAAAAACACTTAACCTTAAAAGTATGCTTAGAAAGAGAAGTAATGTGATCTTTCCAAGAAAGATCACGAGAAAAAGAAACACCGAGAATATTAATGAGAGAGGAAGGCTTGAGCTGCATATTTTCGAGGAAGATATAGTTGGGTGGAAGATAGTGTCGAGTAGAAAGATGGAGGAATTGAGTTTTGGAGGTATTGAAAGCGACTTCCCTCCTTCCGTCCATTAGCTGATGTTAGAACCAAGGTTTGTTAGGTTTACTAGAATAGAAAAATGTTTGTACGCCTCCATAAAATAAAAGAATCACCTCTCTCTCTCTCTCTCTCTCTCTCTCTCTCTCTCTCTCTATATATATATACTATATATATATATATATATATATATATATATATATATATATATATATATATATATATATATAATATATATATATATATATATATATGTTTAACAGCAATTTATTATCCCTAGGAGAGTGACCCTGGACTAATCAATATCTAATCTTTCTTGCAGAAAGGAGAAAAATATAGAGATTTTCAATGTCACAAAAATTCTGTTCCTCCATCTTTTTACTCGACACAACTTTTAATGTAATTCTGGCATCTCCATTCAAACCTTCGTCTGGCCTTAATTAATATTCTCACTATTTCTTTAAGGAATACAATACTTCTCTTGAAAAAAGCTTCTATTAGGTTGAGTGTTCTGTGTCTCCTTCGAAATTTGCTTACTTTTTATAGGTAAGTTGTTTTCACTTTCACACCTTACCTTTCACTTTCATTACCTTTCACACATCTGAGATGGTTCCACTCATGAAACTCTTGAAATGTTGTAGTCTAAGTCTTTTCGTCTTACCAGCTCTTTCATTCGCACTAACTTTTTCCAATCTCTCCATACTGCTCTTCTAAAAAATCCAGTCCCACACCTCTTCCAATTAAATTGGCTAGTTCGACATGCCTTTCTACACAGTCTTTTTATATCATTTTCGAGCGAATTCCGAGGGGAAGTGAGGAGGGTGGAATAAAGAGAATAACTTTAACCCATCTCTCAGGATATTTTGAAAATATTAGCAATTTCAATTATATATATATATATATTATATTATATATATAATATATATAATATATATATATATATATATATATATATATATAATATATATATATATATATATAGTACTATAATATATATATATATATATATATATATATATATATATATATATAAATATTTAAAATTAATGTCTGCTATTGGACTCGAACCAGTGACCTTTAAGATGGCAGTATTATGCGTTATCCATTAGTCCACGGCGATACAAAAGGAAATCGCTCTGGAACTTGCTTAAAACATTCAGTCGCAACGTCAAATCCCAAAGGAGCTTTCCGACCGCAACTCGGGCCAAGAGTAACGAGG
>SEYY01005247.1:0-44391 GCA_009176605.1 Armadillidium nasatum | reverse complement strand
TGCCTCGGAGATGTTACGAGGGGCGGCATCCAAAGAATGCCCCTCATCACCCTTCCCCATTACCACTTGGGAGTTGGTGGAGTGATGGGTTGGTGCACCAAACCTCTATCCGACTTGCCCTGGTGCACGGTTTCCTTTTTCAATAATTTCTGCAACATTCATGGTATCTGTACTAATTTCCACTTTGTAGAACACCACCTCTCTTCTTCTAGACCTCATCTCTTATTCTTAACCGAAACTCAGGAGTTTGAGTGCTCTGACAGCAAGCCCTACTCTTTCTCCTCCTACTGTCTCTATCCTCAATTTTCAGAAAAAAAGGCGGATGTTGCGCTTATGTGCGCAACGATGTTGTCTGTTCTCGTGTCTCTACTTTGGAGTCTTCTGAATTCTCTTCTTTATGGCTTAAACTTTCTTGCAACTCTACTACTAAGTTTATCTGTTCTGTCTACTTATCTCCTAACTCTACAGACTATCCAAAATTCTTCGACTATCTTAACTCCAAAATAGAACACATTCTTTCCTCTTCTCCTTTCTCTGAAATCATCATATTAGGTGATTTCAATGTTCACCACCGCCAATGGCTTTCATCTAGTTCTCACGATCCAGCTGGTGAACTCGCCTTCCAATTTTCTATCCAGAACAACCTTGAGCAGTTGGTGCATCTTCCTACCCGTATCCCTGATCGCCTTGGTGATGGACCCAACATACTTGATCTTTTCCTAACTTCTTATCCTTCTCCTTACATTGTTAAACTCTTTCCTCCTCTGGGTTCATCCGATCACCTTCTTATTTCTGTATCTTGTCCTGTCTCTTCAAGTCTTCCGCAAGAACGGCCCCCAGCCTTCGGCGAGGAGACGTTTTTGGTATTTCGGTGCCACTAACTGGTCTGACTTGCGGTTGTACTTCTCTGATTTTCCATGGAATGATTACTGTTTCCGTGGGAGGGGTCCCTCGGAGTGTGCAGAGCGCATAACCGAGGTGATTCTCTCTGGCATGGAGGCGTACATTCCATATTCTTTCCCTTCTACTAAACCCAACAAACCTTGGTTTAACTCTGCTTGTTCTCGTGCTATCAGCCACAGGGATGCTGCCTTCAGGGATTACCGTCGTCTTCAAACTCCAGAAACTCACGCAACTTATATTTCATCCCGGAATCGTGCAAAATCTATCCTTCGTAACACTAAAAACTCATTTCTCCGTAGAAAATGCAACAATCTTTCTGGTTCTACTTCCTCACGCCCTTTCTGGCATTTTGCAAAAAATGTCAACTCTAACTTTGCTTCTTCCTCTTTCCCTCCTCTAGTATCTTCTGACGGTACAACTGCCGTTTTGCCTTTACTAAAGCTGAACTCTTCGCTCAAACTTTTGCTTTTAATTCAACCTTAGACGATTCCGGAGCTGTTCCTACTCCTTCAACCCCCTCCAACTCATTTATGCCTAAATTGTAATTTCTTCTAAAGACGTCATTTCTGCTCTCTCTGAGCTTAACACTAAGAAGGCGTACGGTCCTGATGGTATCCCTCCTGTGGTTCTCAAAACTTGTGCTTCCGAGCTTGCACCCTGCCTTGGTAAACTTTTTCGTCTATGTCTTTCTACTTCAACCTTCCTTTCTTGCTGGAAACGTGCGCTCATTCAGCCTGTGCCGAAGAAGGGGGACCCCTCTCAACCCTCTAACTATCGTCCCATTTCTTTAACCTCCGTTCTTTCTAAAGTTTTGAATCTATCCTTAACAGGAAGATTTGGAAACATCTCAATTCTTCTAATCTTATCTCTGATCGCCAGTATGGCTTTCGTAAGAAACGTTCTACTGGTGATCTCCTTTCCCTTCTCTCTGACTCTTGGTCCTCCTCTCTTCGGCATTTCGGTGAATCTTTTGGCTGTTACGCTAGACATATCGAAAGCTTTCGATAGAGTCTGGCACAAAGCTTTGATTTCCAAACTTCCCTCTTTCGGAATCTATCCTTCTCTCTGATTTCCTTTGCGGTCGTTCTATAGCAGCTGTTGTAGACGGCCACCGTTCTTCCTTTAAATCTATTAATAGTGGTGTTCCTCAAAGATCTGTCTTATCCCCAACACTTTTTCTGCTTTTCATTAATGACCTTCTTTCTGTTACTTCATCTCCTATCCACTCCTATGCCGATGACTCCACTCTTCATTACTCTTTTCAGTTTGAAAGGGGCCCCTCTCAACAACAGTTACTAGATGCAAGGAGGGTTGCCTTGGAGCAGCTGACCTCTGATTTATCTCGTATTTCAAATTGGGGCAGAGAGAACATGGTTGTTTTCAATGTCACCAAAACTCAATTCCTCCATCTCTCCACAATCTTCCACACAACTATGGTATCTTCTTCGAAAACACTCAACTCAGACCTTCACCTGTTCTTAATATTCTTGGTGTTTCCTTTTCTCGTGATCTTTTTTGGAAAGATCACATCGCATCTCTTTCTAAACAAGCTTCTAAGAGGTTAGGTGTTCTGAGGCGCCTTCAGTATTTCTTCACTCCACTCCAGTTGCTTGCTCTGTATAGGGGTGTTGTTCGCCCCTGTATGGAGTATTCGTCACAAATGTGGGGTGGTTCCACTCACACAGCTCTCCAGGAAAAGGTGGAGTCTTATAAACTCTCCTGCTGTCACTAATCTCTCCAATCTCTTTCTGCCCGTCGAATTGTTGCGTCACTCTCTCTATACTATCGCTATTACAATGGACACTGCTCTTATGAACTCTCTCATCGCATACCTCCTCCACTGAGAAGAGCTCGTGCGACTCGACTTTCTACACAGTCTCATCCTTTCTCTGTCTAACTCTGTCTTACATGTACTCTACCGGTAAAGTTTGTAATACACTCCCTTCTTCTATTTTTCCAACTTCCTATGACTTACACACTTTCAAACGTCGTGTATTGGGTCACGTCGGCCTTTAATATGACCAGGCTTCCGTTTTACTCACTAACTCTGGTGGAAATTTGGTAGGCCTCTGGCCTTTGCCCACCAGAGGTGATATAATATATATATATATATATATATATATATATATATATATATATATATATATATATATAATATATATATATATATATAATATATATATATATATATAATATATATATATATATATATATATATATATATATATATATATATATATATCGCCGATTTTTTCAATTATTATTATTATTGCAGATTTATTACAGCCCGTTTAACACCTCCATTCTATTTCATGGGGGGAGCAGGGTAGTACCTTTATCAGCAATTGGAATTTTTGTTTATGCAAAGAACTCATTTTCTTTGCGCAACTATTGCAAAGGAATTTTGTTTTGCTACCTTTGTAACTACGTGCTATACTCAAAGCTTTGGGCTCCCCAAAAAGCTTGGGTGGGGCAGTCACAATTCGGGACTCTTTTAATACGGAGTACATTTCTATGCTCCTTTAACAAGATTTTGAGGCCATAGCTTCTTGATCTGGTTTTTTGATAAAGTGTACCTTTTTTGTGCAAGTGTATTCTTTTTTTCCTTTTCTGCCTCTTCGAATATTCGTAAGTATATATGTTTATATTGGAGTAGCAGACATTTTATGTAAGTATAACTTTGTTTTGTTTTGTATTACACACACAATTAATCTAGTCTGATATTAACAAGCATTGTTCCTATCTATCTACATTCGAGTAGAAAGGCCGAATAAATATTTCTCTGTTTATTAAGCAATAGTGAAACATAGAAACATCTTTCTTTTGTTTCCTCCTAAATCTCTCATACTTCCTTCTATCTAAAAGGAGTTTACAAAGATCTATTCATTGACGTAGACTTTGTCAAAGACGGAGGATTTAACATTACATAATTATAATATATTGTAAATAAGCCATCATCCTGTAAATATATCTATTTTATTCTGATAAAGCGACATTTATTTGGCGTTTTTGACTCTTGATTCATTGCAAACAGGTCGCATTTGCAGGTAAGAACAAGAGCATAAAACGGAAGTGAAAAGGATTTTCATGCCTCCGAATAAAAATTGGGGGAATTAAGAAATTAGAGCGAAAAATGGGGGGTTCCATATGTCTCTCTCACTCTCTCTTTCTCCCAATCGGAAAGTAAAAAAAAGATTAATTTCTTATATATATATATATATATATATATATATATATAATATATATATATATAATATATATATATATATATATATATATATAATATATATATATATATATATTATATATTCGCCTCTGGTGGGCAAAGGCCAGAAGACTACTAAAATTCCACCAGAGTTAGGGGGAAAGACGGAATCCTGGTCAAATTAAAGGCCGACGTGACCCGATACACGACGTTTGAAGGTGTATAAGTCATAGGAAGTTGGGAAAATAGAAGGGAGTTTGTTCCAGACTTTACCAGTAGAGTACATGTAGGGCAGAGCAAATCAGTTAAGTCTGGGGTCAGAGTGTTGGACAGAGAAAGGATGAGACTGTGTAGAAAGTCGAGTAGAACGATCACTTCTCAGTGGAGGAGGTATGCGACGAGAGAGTTCAGAAGAGCAGTGAACATTGTAATAGCGATAGCACAGAGAGAGTGACTGGAGAGAATTAGTGAGAGCAGGAGAGTTGATACGGCGAAAAGCCCTAGACTCCACCTTTGAAGGAGAGCTGTGTGAGTGGAACCACCCCAGATGTGTGATGCATACTCCATACAGGGGCGAACAACAACCCTATACAGTGCAAGCAACTGGGGTGGAGTGAAGAAATACTGAAGGCGCCTCAGAACACCTAATCTCTTAGAAGCTTGTTTAGAAAGAGAGGCGAATGTGATCTTTCCAAGAAAGATCACGAGGAAAAGAAACACCAAGAATATTAAGAATAGATGAAGGTCTGAGTTGAGTGTTTTCGAAGAAGATATCATAGTTGTGTGGTAGACTGTGTTGAGTAGAGAGATGGAGGATTGAGTTTTGGTGGCATTGAAAACAACCATGTTCTCTCTGCCCCAATTTGAAATGCGAGATAGATTAGAGTTCAGCTGCTCCTAGGCAAACCTCCTTGCGTCTAGTAACTGTTGTTGGGAGGGGCACCATTCAAATTGAAAAGAGTAATGAAGGGTGGAGTCATCAGCACATTAGTGGATAGGAGAAAAAGTAACAGAGAGGTCATTAATGAAAAGTAAAAAAAGTGTTGGGGATAAGACAGATCCTTGAGGAATACCACTATTAATAGATTTAAAGGAAGAACGGTGGACGTCTACAACTGCTGCTATAGAACGACCGGAAAGGAAATCAGAGAGGTCACAGAGAGAAGGATAGATTCCGAAAGAGGGAAGTTTGGAAATCAAAGCTTTGTGCCAGACTCTATCGAAAGCTTTCGATATGTCAAGCGCAACAGAAAAAGATTCACCGAAATGCCGAAGGGTGGAGGACCAAGAGTCAGAGAGAAGGGAAAGGAGATCACCAGTAGAACGTTTCTTACGAAAGCCATATATCATTAGAAGAATCGAGATGCTTATAAATCTTCCTTTTAAGGACAGATTCGAAAACTTTAGAAAGAACGAAGGTTAAAGAAATGGGACGAGAGTTAGAGGGTTGAGGGGGTCACCCTTCTTCGGCACAGGCTGAATGAGCGCACGTTTCCAGCAAAATGGGAAGGTTGAAGTAGAAAGACATAGACGAAAAAGTTTACCAAGGCAGGATGCAAGCTCGGAAGCAAATGTTTTGAGAACAAAAGGAGGAATACCATCAGAACTGTACGCCTTCTTTGTGTTAAGCTCAGAGAGAGAGAGAGAGAGCAGAAGTGACTTCTTTAGAAGAAATTATAATTTTAGGCATAAATGAGTTTGAGGGGGTTGAAAGAAAAGGAACAGCTCCGGAATCGTCTAAGGTTGAATTAGAAGCAAAGGTTTGAGCGAAGAGTTCAGCTTTAGAAGAAGGTAAAACGGCAGTTGTATCGTCAGAAGATACTAGAGGAGGGAAAGAGGAAGAAGCAAAGTTCGAGTTGACATTTTTGGCGAAATGCCAGAAAGGGCGTGAGGAAGTAGAACCAGAAAGATTGTTGCATTTTAAACGGAGAAAGTGTTTTTAGTGTTACGGAGAACAGATTTTGCACGATTCCAGGATGAGATATAAGTTGCATGAGTTACTTGAGTTTGAAGACGACGGTTGTCCCTGAAGGCAACATCTCTGCGACGGATAGCACGAGAACAAGCAGAGTTAAACCAAGGTTTGTTAGGTTTAGTGGAAGGGAAAGAATATGGAATGTTAGCCTCCATGCTAGAGAGAATCACCTCGGTTATGCGTTCTGCACACTCAGAGGGACCCCTCCCACGGAAACAGTAATCATTCCATGGAAATTCAGAGAAGTACAACAGCAAGTCAGACCAGTTTGTGGCACCGAAATGCCAGAAACGCTCTCCTCGCCGAAGGCGGGGGCCGTTCTCGCGGAAAAATAAAAATAAGAAAAAAATAAAAATAAATAAAAATAAAAATACAAAATGTTTAATCAAGTAAAAATAAAGAAAAGTTGACGTCAAAGAATTTGAATGATAATAAATAAAGAAAAAGTATGACGTCACAAATATGGTCATGACGTCATAATATTTTTACATTCGTATTTGAAAGTGATAAATATTCCCTCTAAAATAAAAATGCCACGTGATGATGAAGTCATGAATGTTTATGCATGCGTTCGCGCGCCTCATTGCGTTATTCCGAGCGTCCGTCTGAGGATTCAAAGTCACGTGATATTGATGATGTCATAAGGAAAAAATTGTAGTCATAGTCTCATGATTGCCCATGCCATGACGTCGCAGTATACGGTGTGTGTGTGTGTGAGTTTGCGCATGCGTAGGTGACGTCATTACCGAGAGTGCTTACATCCTGATTGGCTCACACCTTTATCCGGATGTAGCCGGTGAGGCCTCGTATGTTGTCTTACCTTCAGTGCAAGCTTCGCTGACACTGGCACTCCCATCTTACCGAGTGGGTTACGTGGCCTAGCATGGATGCTACGTACTAGAAAATGTAACATGTTAGGAAAAAAGCTATCATGACGTCACAAGGTAAGGTGTGTGTGTATGTGCACGCATGTACCCATTTAGAAAGTACGTGACCAAGAAATGGTGATAAAATTGGAAGAAAATCTACGGAAATAAAAACCACTTGCTCAAAATGATGGACACCACGTGGTCAAGATGGTAGATACCAAATCCAAGATGGAATGAAGAAAAAGTATGACTTCACAACAATATGGTCATGATGTCATAATATTTTAAATTCGTATTTGAAAGTGGTAAAAATAAAATGTCGCGTGATGAAGTCATGAATGTTTGCGTATGCGTTCGCGCGCCTCGTTACCTTATTCCGCCGAATAGCACATCGTGCCGCGTCGCGCAGTTCCCGAAGGGGCCCAATCCGCGTATATAGATCTGCAAGTTAACTACAAGAAAAACTGAAATACGTAATAACCATAACTGTTTTGTAACAATAGATGATTATTATACAATCAATAAAAATAATTATAGTAATAGTGATTTCAAATCGAAAATGTTCCGCGTGAATAGAACAATTCATTCATTCTAAGGTATGATCAAGTTGGCGTAGTGGTAGCGTGATGGAATTCAAACCAGGAGGTCGAGGTTTCGAATCCTGGTCTCACAAAAGTTTTAAGTTCTTACTGTAAATATCGGACGAGGCGCCTTCAGTATTTCTTCACACCACCCCAGTTGCTTGCTCTGTATAGGGGTGTTGTTCGACCTTTGTATGGAGTATGCGTCACACATGTGGGGTGGTTCCACTCATACAGCTCTCCTGGAAAAGGTGGAGTCTAGAGCTTTTCGCCTTATCAACTCTTCTGCTCTCCCTAATTCTCTCCAATCTCTTTCTGTCCGTCGAAATGTTGCGTCACTCTCTCTTTACTATCGCTATTACAATGGACACTGCTCTTCTGAACTCTCTCGTCGCATACCTCCTCCACTGAGAAGGGTTCGTGCGACTCGTCTTTCTACACAGTCTCATCCTTTCTCTGTCCAACTCTCTGACCACAGACTTAACCGCTATGCTCAATCTTACATGTACTCTACTGGTAAAGTCTGAAACACACTTCCTTCACCTATTTTCCCAACTTCCTATGACTTAGCCACCTTCAAACGCCGTGTATCAGGACATGTCGGCCTTTAATTAGACCATGTTCCCGACTTTCCCCCTAACTCTGGTGGAATATTGGTAGGCCTCTGTCCTTGTCCTTTGCCCACCAGAGGTGAAAAAAAAAAAAAAAAAAAAAAAATATAATATATATATATATTATATATATATATATATATATATATATATATATATATATATATATATATATATATATATATATATATATATATATATATATATTATATATGAGATGTGCCGAATACTCGGTAACGTATTCGGAAAACGACAGAATACTTTAATGAATTTTAATCTTAGATTTTTTTATTTTAAATTCTGAAGTTTTTATTTAGTTTTTAAGAAAACGATAAAAATAAATAAAAATTTACAGAAAAGAATATAGTTTTTCATTACAAGAAACTAGTTCATTTTAAAAAGTAATTTTTATTAAGCGTTTAATTTTTCTCCTTTAACACTGAAGTATCTTAAAAGTCCATGAAATAAATACGAAAGTAGATTTTCTTTTAATAACTTTTTCTTCTTCTTCTTCTTATTATTATTATTATTATTATTATTATTATTATTTTGCAAAACTTTACAAACCTAAAAACCAAATTTTTAACTATATGGATCAGTGATGGGCGAACCCGAATTAAAATTCAAATTCGGATTTGGGGAATTAAAAATTAGAGACAGAAATAAGTATGTGATCGGAGGTTCTAACCCAGAAGAGGATAAAATTCTACAATATATGGAGAATAATTTAAGAGTAATAAAAGGTCTAGAATGTTGGGATCATCGCCAAGGCTACCAGAGATACAAGAGGAAGCTGCATCATTTGCATAAAGTAATACGGGATAGAAATGGAAAGCAAGTTCACTAGCTATATTTTGAGAAGTTGAAGAAATCCACTGATTGTGGTAATTATTGAAATTAAGCCGGATTATCCTTTAAGCTCCACCCCTTTTGTCACTTCATCCTTTAACCCCTACCATTTTCCCAATTTGGCACTTCAGCGCAAGTGACTGGGCCTAGCTCATGCTCTTTTCTGAGCTCCTTTCTAGCACGTAGCACCCTTGGTTAGATCATTACCACTTGGTACAAAAATGCCAATGTCATCGACAGCTTGCACTAAGGGTAAGGTGTCATTGCAATATTGTAAGGCACCCTCGGTGAAAGCGTTCACACCATACACACACTTGACAGTTCTTACAAAATATTATACATAACGTACATTCATTTATCGCATTAATATGACGTTATCTTATACTTTTTGTAACATTGATACCGATATTACCTTACTGATTATGTAATTACACTTACGTCATCGATATCGAATAAATTATTTCATAATTATATAATTACTGTTAATACGTCATCGCTGTCATCATTTACAATTTTACATATCAATTATATAATTATTGTCATTACGTCATCATTATGTAATTACATTTATTTTCGTATTAGTATGATGTCGCATCATATTTTCCTCATGACGTCATCGTATGAATCTGAAGGAGTTGGAGTTAAAAAATTCAGAATCCGTATGACATCTGTACCATATTCACAAAGGTTCCTCCTACGCCTAACCGTAGGCGCTGAAATAACGCTGGCCAGGAGAAACGCATACTCTCACTCATAAGGAATAAGGATTTAGAGACATTTAATTATTAGAAACATTTTGTTCTGAATATTAGCAAATAACCA
Source organism: Armadillidium nasatum (assembly GCA_009176605.1). Taxonomy (NCBI): domain Eukaryota; kingdom Metazoa; phylum Arthropoda; class Malacostraca; order Isopoda; family Armadillidiidae; genus Armadillidium; species Armadillidium nasatum. The sequence goes on along the minus strand of SEYY01005247.1, from coordinate 34,576 downwards.
CTTTTTAGTGAAATTGTGCTAATACCTTACATCATCATGCTCTCAAATACGAATGTAAATATTGACGTCACGACCATAAATTCTTGTAACGTCCTACATTTTCTTTAACAGCTTTGTTTTCAAGTCCAGACTTGATATGACCAGTACAAATTGTGACGTTTCTTATTTATTTAAGTAACGTCATTGGAATTATTATTTTTTCCGTGTATTTAACATGCTTCTAAAACACTTATATTTACCGAAAGCCAAATAAAAACATGTCTATAACGTCATAACTACGCTTACAAAGTACAAATTGTTCCATTTATGCACAGTGTTTTATCTTAGGGACTAGAAATAATTTATTTTATTGATTACATAATCATGCTTATTTTTATTTTATTTTTTTCCTTAAGTTTAAACGAATATTTTATACCATGACACGGTAAACACTTAAACTTTCATGGTGACTGATATACACACAAGCACATACATGTCTATTCCCGTAAAAAGTACAAACAGCCTGCTCCAAGTAGATAAAACATGAAATATCAAGAAATCATAAACCAAAGAGGGATAGTAATCACATTTTTTACATTACTTTATTTATTACATATTTACACACAATATAATCATTCACATATAAATGTTTAATATTAAATATATTTATAATCTTATTAAAAGATATATTTAAAAAACATTTTATTATATATATTTAAAAAACATTTTATAAAATAAATACAATATTATTATTTTAACCACAAACATTTTCACCATACGCAAATGAAATTGAAATCGGTACATTATTTATAATACGAAATGATAATCTCTAATATATATTTTAGTAAATTTCTTTTTTCACTCTCAGTTACTTTATAATCTGTAACATCACAAATATTAGTAAGAACTTTGAGATAATACTTTAGGTATCTTCTTGTTAAAACGTTGCACAATCAAAAATGTTTTTTTTCACTTTCACTAATAGAAGAGGTTTTCCCAATAAATCATTGTAGAATACGATATCCCACATTTTCCTATAACACTATTTCAAAGTTCATGGTTTCAGCTCCTTCCTTTAAAGATGATGTAAGTTGTATACGATGATTAAGTTCTTTATCAGCTTCATATAAAATACGTAATTTTCTTTTTACAGAATGAGTTGCAGTAGACACTTCACCAGCAGACTCTGTTCGTTTACGTGATGATTGAATAAAATTTAGTAGTACGAATAAAATTAGTAATCGCCATATTGCTTTAATGATCTGAGAAATAAATATCAGAGTTCTTCGTATAAATTTAAACCTCATTTATGATTTATGATTCTATTTGCGATCTCTGACTTCCGTAGTTTCAGGATTATGTTTCTACATGTTTTTGCATAGCTCCTAGTAACAAGTCATGATAAGATATATATATTTTTTAAATTTTTAATTCCAACTATAGTAACATAAATACATTGATCACGGTATAAAACATCAAAGTTACGGAAACCGCAATCACTGCTCTCTGAAATGATAAGTAAGCTCTTCAATGCTTAACGATCTGGTGATATGAATTATGATGACCTTTCACCATGTAAATATTTTAACTTATAATATTGCTGATACAAAAGACTATAAGCTGTATTGATATATTCTTCCAGCATACTTTCCTTCAATTAGATTTTGAATGTGATATATATTTTAATAGTGCATCGTTTGTATGACAAAATCCGTGAGAAGTAGGTACAAACATTTCAGTCTCTTTTAATCTATGCCAAATTCTTATAACAGTATTAGAAAACGTGATAGTTTCTTATTCTCTGTTTCTTTTCCGCCACCGTTGATTTCTCCTCATTCATTTAATGACTATTCTAATCAGTGATATGTTGGCATATTTAAAGTAATTCTTCCGGACTCATATATTCAGGGGCTCTCTAAATGATTTAATTAAAATAATCATGGTCATCTGGCTTTCTTTTATATAGTAAAGAAACTTCACTTTTTGGGAATTTAATTTCCCACGTTACAATATCTTCAATGGCTGTATATCTGCGTAAACGTAACATGTTTTCTGTATAAGGACGGAATATAAACTAAATAACAAAGATATATTCCACGTGGGATCTGACGCAAACTGAAAGCGGATTGGTCCGCATTAACCAATAAGATCCGTTAGGGCTTCTGACGTCACTGCAGAGCTGAAGGCTGAATAGCAAATATTAGTTGATAGGTGTCGAAATATTTATTCGCAACTTCAGTCACAAAACATCTGGGTGATTCTGTACTAATATGACATTATCTTAATATTTTATCATAAAAAGAGAATTATGGAAAGTGCGGGATTGAGTGAAAGATAATGAAAAATAACCACAGTTACCCGAGTCTCTTTTTATGGTTTAATGATGTCAAGACAAGACTGAAAGCTGACTGGATCGTATTAGTAGATAAGAGTTCGGTAATATTTACCTTTATATTTCATCATGATAGGAGGATTAGGGAAAGTGGGTAATTGAGGAAAGAAGGAAAAGGAAAAATAACCACGGATACCTGAGTATCTTTTCATAGTTTATGACATCGCTTCTAATTGAAATCTGATATGATCGTATTAGTAGATAAGGGCTCGGCAATCTTTACCTTTATATTTCATCACGACAAGAGGATTAGTTAAAGTGGGTATTTGAGAAGTGGAAGAAAAGGAAAAATAACCACGAGGATCTCATTCTCTCTTCAGGGATAATGACGTCACGGATAAACTGAAAACTGATTGAATTGTATTATGATAAGAGCTAGGCAATATTTACCTTAATATTTAATCCCCAATAGGAGGATTAAGATTTCTTTAGCGAGAGGGAGAAGGGTGATTGTAGTGAAGGGGTGAGGATACCTTATAAAAACAGCAGATCTCCGAGTCTCTGAGTCAGATTCTACAACTATCTATTACTTTCAAGATAGATTCTCAGCGTATCTTCAAATGTATGAGTTCCTGAACTTCTGAATTGGGAAATCAAGCACGAAGATCGAAAGTTCGCCATTCAGAGGAGAAGAAATGGGGAACATTAATTTACTTGTACCCCTTTAGACCTAGTAAAAATAGGCCTTTGCTTACTTCGGTTAGTCAACTGAAGCAAATTTTTGAAACGGTTCATTTCTGGAAATTCGAACAAGATTTCCAACTATACGAAGAAAAAATACCTGGAGATGAAATCTGTACGTATTTAAAGACTAAAATAGGCAAAAAAAACGTACAACCTTAAGTTTTATATCAAGACCCGAAACTGAAATTTTGGATGTAAGGCTAAGAGTAATTTGTAAAGAATCAGAAAATTTCATATTAACCAATTACATATATACAATAAGAGGATCACGAAAAAGATAGTTTTTTGAAATTACGTTCTGAATTTGAGGGAAAATGGAAAAAGCTGTCCAATTCGAGAATTATTTGGAAAAGGCGTAGGCAAAAATCTATGTAATAAATAGAGAATTAAAAACGAAGACTCCCACTTAGACAGTGGTGAAATAATGGAAAACCGTTAGGCTCGATTACGAAAAATGATGGAGCAATGAATTACTGATTAAGGACTCCGAAGCATTACATATTCCAGATAACAGTATATTTCATTAAGTAAATTTTCGTTGTAGAATCGATTTAAAAGAAAAAATTGACGTTGGGATATGTTAGATGCTAAATTGTAATATATTTCTGTCAAAGTAGATATTTTAAATGTTAATAAAACGATGTTTATTATCGTTAAGTAATAATATTATGAATGTTAATAAATAGAAGCATTATTTTCTTTAAGTAACAATAACACTTTGTATCAAAATTAACTGTTTCCTTTACCATTTATATGCATATATTCTATTGTTTTTAAAAAGTCTTGCTTTTGCATTTGAAAAGGATGGATGTTGATAAATTTATGTTCCGTAGTCCAGCAACGTGCTTAATAGCAGGGAGTACAGGATGCGATAAAACGTTTATATTATTAAACATATTACAACATGTTGATATCTTTGAAAAACCAGCAACTAAAATAATCTGGTGCTATGATGTTTGCCAAGAAAAGTTTAATGAGTTTAAAGATGTAATTGACTTTCATTGAGGTATTTATGATATAAAGTCTCTTCAAGGAATAGGTCATAAAATAATTGTGTTAGATGGTCTGAAGCATAAATTAAATGAGGATAGAGGTGAGACATTTACTGCTTATTCTCATCTTATGAATATTTTTTTTTTTTTTAACTCAAAATATCTTCCATCAAAACCGTTATATGAGAGATGTATCGTTAAATACACAAAACTTAATCTTATTTGGTGAACGACAAGACATGAGTCAAGTAAATACCCTAGCTACACAAATATTTTCAACTCGGCGTAAAAAATTTGTTGTGTGATTTTCACTCGAAGAACAAGTTAGAGTTCTGCTAGATCCTAATATTTTACCTAACGAAATAGAAACTGTAAACATAGCTGAATAATGAGAACACAGGTTAAAAAATACTTACCTAAAATAAAATGTTTTAAAAAACTAAAATCTAAAGATAAACAAAATAATCATTGAAGATGAAAATTTAACAAAGTGTGTATGCGAATTTTTTTTAAATCTAATAAAAGGATATATTCCTTTAAAACTGTAACGACAGGCCCAGCAAGCCGGCTTCTTGAAATTGTAGTTGCTCAAGATACCAAGGATACTCTTCGTACAGGAAGACATAAGAACAATCTAAATGAGTAGCATAGTACAGGCTCTAGCCTGCCAGGTTGGATGGTGACGATGATTCCTTTAAATAAATCTCAGAAAGTCATGTCGTCCTGGAAACACAATTAGAAAACTTGTTCATAAAAATATTAATAATAAAAAGTTAATGGAAAAAGGTGGTGGAGTATTCCTGCCTCTGCTTTTCTCAGTTATTGGTCTTTTATCATCCAAATTAATTTCGCCAAAATGAGGAAAGTAATGGTATTACCCTATTTAGATAATTAGAAAACGATATTATATATATATATATATATATATATATATATATATATATATATATATATATATATATATATATATATATATATATATATATAACAAGAACCGCATCAGCAACAACCACCTTATAGTCTGTAAGATCCAAAAGCTGGTAAATTAAAGAATTTTGAAAAAGAAATGTCTCGGATATTAAACTCGAATATGAGTGCTCGTGAAAAATGTATTTTGAATCAAGATGCAATTGGTGGACTAAAATTTAAGTAAACAAATTGCAGCATCAGCTTTTATCAAGACATTCTACAGAGAAACTAGTATCAATGGCATCATCTAATGAAGAAGAAAAAGGATTTCAACATATATTAGAACAGGGTCTCTCTGCTAAATCTAGAAATAATGGAATTGCATTACAAATAGATCTCATGGGATGATTCAGGACATATTATTATAGATGAAGAAATAGTTACAGGATCAAACATTGTTGATCTAATATCGGATCTCACAAGAAAGTGAAAGAAATCACCATTAACAGGTTGGCCCAGGATTAAACAAGAACTTCAGGCTATTCATTTCCCCAAAAAAGCCTAATTTGTTTGTTTGTTTGATTGTATGCCATTTTTCATCGAGAATTCAAAGGAAGTGGTAGAGAAATGTTATGACGTAAGATATCCTCATATTTATATTGGACTTTCTATATTTGCGTCATAGTTACCTCGTTTAAATAAAAAAAATGAAAGAATATTTATCAGGACAGAAAGCGTATGCGTTACATAAATATACACTAAAAAATTTCACAGTCGCAAAGCTGAAATTTATGACACTGATCATACATGGCAGCTGGATTTAACAGGCATAGTTCATATAATAATGGATATCATTACATATTTTTCTTCAATGAGGTGTTTTCAAGGTATTTATGGTTAAAACCTCAAAGATAAAAAGTACCCCACCGTAGCTAAAGCTCTGAGAAATAATTAATGAAGATAATAGACACCCTAAGTTTATGTTGACATGAAGATACGGAGTTCCCGGGTAAAGAATTCCAAGTTATTGTTACCGAATACAATATAGATTATTATAACACTTTTTCAGTAAATAAAGCCGCACCTGCTGAACGTGTACAACGAAATATCAAAGAAATAATACATAGATAATTTACTAAAATGTATACTTTTATATTGATATTTTAAAGGACTTAGCCTATTCGTATAACCGATCATATCTTCGTGCAATTAAGAAAACCTCATTTGAAATGTTAACGACCATGCCTGAAGTAAATAATAATAAACTTGAAATAGGAAATAAAACAGGAATTAAAATGGGAGATTACGTACGTGTATCAAGATCTACGGATAAATTTAAGAAAAGGATATACAGCGAATTGGTCTCAGGAAGTATTTCAAGTAGATAAAAGAATTTCCTCGCGAAGGGTTAAAATTACATTATCTTAGGGCAGTGGTTCTCAACCTTTTTTCACCAACGGCACACTTAAGAGAACATGAAAATATCAAGACACACTTGGCAAAATTTAAATGAAGATAGATAGTATATATATATATATATATATATATATATATATATATATATATATATATATATATATATATATATATATATATATATATATACCCTTGAATGTTATGAAATATAACCATAAGGGGCATAGATTAAAAAAGCAGAAATATGAAATTACTTTATTGCAGTGTTTCAAAATCTATTCAGTTAATTTTGCAGCATATTTAGTGTGAAACCTGTGCCTGGTGTTTTTTCCACAATTTCCTCAATGTTTGGTTGAATATGTGATAAACACACCCTCATGTCTTCTTCCGTTGAGCGTAGCCTTTCTCGTTTCTTGTGTTTTATGTTATTTAGGGTTGAGAAGCCTAATTCACAGACATATGAAGTCGAAAATTGTAATAAAACTGATAAAGCTTTTTTAGCTAATGCGGGATATTCATTTTGTATTGAAATCCAAAATGTTTCAATGGGTACCGTCGAATATTTTATTTTAAGCCCTCGATCACTAGACATGGTGGCCAATTCTTCTTCTTCACATAACTGAAGTCCAATATTGGAAGAAACATTTATGAAGGGATTTCGAATCCAATCATACTCTTCTGTGATCAATGACGGAAAATACCTGTCAATGCTTTCGTCAAGCGCTGTCAGATGACTAACCACAACAGGGATCATTTCTTTGGTGCAGGTAGTACGCATTGAAGGAAACATCTCAAAATTACCCGAGCTTGCTCTATTTTTCCAAATCGCAATTTTCTTTTTGAGGGCAACCATATTATCTGTTGAAGTGAGAATATTTTCGTCTCTACCTTGCATGCTACTGTTCGTATTATTTAGTTGACTAAATATATCTGTTACGTATTCCAGTTTGGCCATCCAAAATTCGCAACGAAGGTATTCGCAGAATTTTTCTTGCTTTTCTTGGTCGAAAAATGCTATTAGCTCCTTGTGTAATTCGTGAACACGATTTAACACTTTACCTTTTGACAGCCATCGAATTTCAGTATGCATTAGTAATCTAACATGCTGAGAGTCCATTTCTTTACATAGTTGTTCAAATAATCTTGATTTCAATGGCCTACTTTTAATATAATTGACTATTTCAACTACCTGTTGTAACACAAGCTTTAATTCTTCTTGCGATATTTTTGAAACGAGAACTTCTCTATGTAAAAAGCAATGTGTACGAATAAGATTTGGGTTTTCCTTTTCGGCGAGGGATACAAATCCTTTAATACATCCTGTCATACATGGAGCTCCGTCGGTGCAAATGTCAACACAGGACTTCCATGTTAAATTCATTTCTTTAAGGTAGCCTGTTATCATATCAAAAATATCCTTGACCTCTTGTAGTTGTGGACAGTCCTTTACAACACAAAAAACTGATTGATTATTTCATCCCCATCAATGAAACGAACAAATGCAAGCAATTGACTTGTGTTACTGATATCAGTGGATTCATCAACGGTTAAAGCAAAATTAGAATTCTTAAGTTTTTTCTGAACATTTTCTTCAATATTTTCCGATAAATCAAGAATTCTCCTACGTATTGTATCATTTGAAAGCGGGATTTTGTTTAATTCTTTTTCAGCATTTTCACCTAACATGGATTTCACCATTTTTTTACAAGCGGGCAGGATGACTGATTCAGCGAGAGTGTGAGATTTAGATTTTAATGCTATTATTTCAGCCACCTCAATTGACGCTCGTTGGGCCCGTTCAGACACTGTCATTATTTTCGTAAAAACATTTCGCTGTTTTGATTGCTGCTCTACCAGTCTTTCAAAATAATTAAGCTCTTTATCTTGCAGGGACGAATGTTTAGAAGTGAAATGTCTTTGTAACTTACTTGGTACCATCGATTCATTTGACAGTTTTTCGCCGCATACTACACATAATGGACTAGGCCTATTGACATCTCCAGACCAAGAAAAATCAAACTTCAAATAAGCATCACAATATTGTCTATTAAAGCGAACTTTTGTCTTTTTGGCACCGGAGTTTGATGGTTGTTCACTTCTAGACTCACACCACTCACTAACCTCTTTTCTTTTAAGAAATTTATCCATTATGAAGGGGGTGTACAAAAAAACAATTAATAGGAATAGGCTATTAACACTAGAACGACCTTCACAGCAATCCAGTGCAATGGCGTCTGACTCATTAAAAGACGCTCCGAAATATTAAGTTACGTAGCAAAATATTTCGCTCAACTTTTTGGAAAGTACATTCAAAATTTTATTATAAATACAAACATATATTTTACTAGTGCTGCGCAATAATAACCATGGGTAATTAAAAGTGTATATACTGCTTAAATGAATCTCTTTTATTATATAATTTAACTGAAGTATTGAACAATAAATTAGCTTGCAATTACATGATCAATAATAATTTCAAACGAAACATAATGAAAAACAAACATTCAATTATAATATCGACATTTGGAAACATTTCGCTCATTCGTGAGTCTCAGTTCGCATCCATCTGTGTTTACATTTCGGAATCACGTATTGCCAAAGGCTACTAGAAAAATAAAAATTCATGTGAAATCCGAAAAATTATACCTAATTTTCTTATTCTTAAAAAACTTTTGTGACACACATAAGAGGATCTCGCGGCACACCACTGTGCCGCGGCGCAGTGGTTGAGAACCACTGTCTTAGGGGTTTAGAAGGTGAAGCAATGATAGGTGAATTTTATAAACAGAAGGTACAGTCGTCAGCAGAAGCTCGTTCCTATTAGGCTGGAAATAAATATTTATATAAAATGGAAATCATTTCATAAAAGCTCTATTTTGAAAAAAAAAGAAAATAAAAACATTGAGCGGGGCTTAACTGAACTGTGATTGGCTGAACCTGACATGATCCCCATTTTATATAAATATTTATTTCCAGCTTAATAGGAACGAACTTCTGTTGACGACTGTACATTAAATAGGTTTCGATCCTAAACAGCTGAACAGGAAAGATATTAGGGTTTAAGGGGAAAAATACAAAATGTATCTCATAAAATAGCAATATTATCCCGACAAGTATAACAGTTATAAAAGCATCAGAGTTAAGAAAACACCGATCATTCTATATTGAGATTATGGAGTGAAGACCATTTTTACCTAACTTGCAGACTTCGGCATTTATGGATTTTCATTCTAATACCAATTGAAGACTTTACAACTGAAGTAATATTTCCAATACAATTGGAAAGAGAAACGTATGAAAAAGATTCGGTATATGTTGAAAGTGTGACTTCAAATAGTGTAGCTTTCGTGATTTTTAGAAGTGTTAAACTCGTTAAAAATATACTGAAAATATCGAATGTGAAGGGACTAAGTACTGTAAAAAGCAATGATGTTAATTTTTATTGGGAAGAGATTTATGTAAACATAAATATCTTTCCGACCTGTTTAGATACTTAAATATTAGATTTTTACTTAGTTGATTATTTAGATTTATTTTTTCAAACTAATAAAGCGCCAATAGAAAATTAAGAACTCATATTTAAGATATGTAATTCTTTTTAATTTTAAAGATAGAAAATCCTTTATTTTCCAGCGTTCAGATTGGTTTCGCAAGTGTATTTACCTCCCTGAATCACCTTTAGATGAATCGATACGCCTTAATTCAGCAACCGAGTCTTCTCTACATAATTTAATGAAATACATGCCTAAAGATACATGTCTTAAGTCTTAAATCGAAGAGTACTTAGAGCAAGATATTGTAAAAGTGGAGGGTACAAACTTTTTCAATTCATTTGTGATCCTTCAGAGTTGTTAGAGAATCCTGGTATATTGTCGAACATCTGTATGTTGTAAATACAAAAGCTCCTGTCCTTTGATTTGTTCATATTCCTCGTGAACAGAGAATCCAAACAATCCCCAGTGTACACGATTTTCCAAAGAGTAAATCTTATCTGAACTCGGTTCAGAGACGTTGAAGGCAATCCTTTTCCATTCACTATGGTTACAGCATTGTGTAAAGTACATATCAGAAACAAGCCCCGATAATAATAATATTATTAATAATAATAATAAAAACGAAAAGTGAAAGCTTTAAAGGGAACTAGAATGCTAAAACAATGAGAGAGGCATTGCTTATATTTAAATCCGGTGGAAAATATCTCCTTAAAAAGGCTGCAAAGACAGGAGTAAACATGCTGCACGATGTTGTAGGAGGTGTGAACTCCTGTGAAGTTTTAAAACGTCGTAAAGCCGATGCCTCTGATGAAACGTTAGATGATTTTAAGCGAAAATTACGCCGTAAGATGACTGGAAAAGGAGTTGGTTGTAAGAAGATAAAATGAAATAAAAAGAATGTAAAACGTCCAGTAATGAAAAAAGAATTTGATGTATTAGACTTTTATGTAAGTAATCATCTGGGAATTTAGCACATATAAAGCCAATGACAATAACGTTGAGATTCATTATTCATTTAGCTCTCATAGAAGCAAGATACACTTCCTTCGTCCCTCTAGCCCTGACTGTTGCAAAACGTAGTTATATCTCTTTTCCGTGAACCCTACACAGGCTAGCGTAGGTGAAACCAGCATTTTTAGTATCAATCTTGTACACTCTGTCACGAAAACAGATGCCCCTTTAGAATTTAACATCCCTGGAACTTCAGACCAGTTCCTTGACACATCGAATGTATTTTTAGATTTAAAAGTATAGCTAGTAAACGTTGATGATAGTTCAGACCTTCCGAGCCCAGATGATCATTTTGTGTATCCTGAAACAAATTTTCTATACACGTATTTTGGTCAGGTTTCAAGTATTTTTAAATGAACATCTTTAGAAGCATCAGCTACAAGTTATCCTCACAGGAGTTATATTGAACACTTATTAAATTATTAGAAGACGCGAAAAAATCTTATTTACAATCTTGCGGCTTTTACAGTTTCAAAGACATTGAAAAACATCAGAGAAGGTGCGGTTACTCCAGATATAATACATATATTATGGTAGAATAAGTAGGGTATATTCTCCCAAGAGAGACATGCACTACCTTCTGCAGACACGTGTACGGTTCGTAAGAGCTATCGCTCCATTTGCACTTCGTGTATTGAGTGCTGCTAATGTTACAACTGAGGTGCCAAATCCAGCATTCCAGTTATTAGATGCCTGTTTATATATGTGGGAATCTGTCACAGAAAGTAATAATTGGGATTGTAGAGCATGATGCGTATTCGAGAAATTATAACAAAAATTTTATTCAAGTTTACACATTTTGGACTTAGAGCCATCAGTTTACATGCAAACGGTCAACCATACGGTCGACGTTATGAGATGTTATACAACAGAGTGCCTTCATTATGTTTACGGCCTTTTTACAAATTAATTTCGAAAATTGTAACTTGTGGTGATAATTCATATGTTGAAAATAGTAACTTGTATGTTTATTTATGATCTTACACCCTATCTTTCAGAAATTTTAAACATATTTAAAACGAAAAAAGGTTTTTAATCGTACAAATGAACTCGTCTCAGTGAAATTGGAATTAGATTCAAAACTTATTTTCAATACTTAACCTGGAATTGTTAGCGTCGGACACTGGATCTCCGTTATAAAAATAAAAATAAACATGTTTATTTTATCGACTCACTAAATAACTAAATATGAAATTAATGTTGTCATCATTATGTAACCTGCTTTTTTAAATACAATGATATTGATAAAGTAAAAACCTTAAGTTTTCCTGTACAACCGCCTAACTCTAACTTGTGTGGATTATATTGAATTAATTTATAAAATGTTTTTAAAATAACGTATCTTTTAAAATGATTATAAGTATATTTAATATTAAAAATTTGTATGTGAATGATTATATTGAGAGTAATTACGTAATAAACGAAATAAAATAAAAGACGTTTTATAGTAACACGATAAATAAATATATGTTATGCAAAATATTACGTAATCACTGCGATTACATAATTATTATGTAAATGCATTGCGTAATAAGTGATAATATAAGTATTATGTAACAATGTCAGCGATGATTTTATAATTAATAAAGTCAAAAAGTCAGACGAGGAAAATCTTGGTAAATATAAAATAGAACTATTTGTACTAAGGTATGATGCAATTAGAATAATAGTAGCGTGATGGATTTCAAATCAGGTGAGGTGTCGAGTGGTAGGCGTGTGGTAGCCACCACTTTTCTTCAGGTCTTTGAAACTCATACCTCGGTTGGAGATGTCACTTCACGGGAGGGCAAAGGAACCGCTAAACTGTGGTATCTCTTGAAGGACAAAGGCGTTAGGGTTTCTTCTTCAGAGGTCTTCTTCTGGAGGAATTTCTGCTTCTTTCGGAGGAACTGGCGCTTCTTCTGGAACAACTGTTGCTTCTAACTTCTGGCTTGTAAATTAAAGTGAATGTACAAGTTATCTTTTAAGGAATCCTTCTAAAATTACTTCAAAATGGGAAGGATTATTTGAAACAAGCAAACTGTTTTTTACTTTTAATTAATTTTATCAAAAATACATAAACTCATTATTAATATTCTTTCATTACAAAGTATCGAATCAACGAAGAAAATAATCGTTACAAACATAGAATTATTATTATTTTTATACATAACTTTATTTTAACAAAATACACGAAAATTGAAAATATGACAATAACTTATACTTATTACTAAAATATATAATATTAATATATATTAAATATAATTAAATATAAATGTTAATCATTCCAAATTTCCGCGCTAATTGGTTTTTCATTTTTTTCTTTTATTTTACGAGGAAAAAAAATTGTCAATTCAAATGTTATTGTTAAAGTAAATCTTTTAGTTTAGTTTAATTAACAACCCATTCGAAGTAAATAAAACACTTTGTAATATAACATGTTTACTTAGAGAAAAGAAAAAATATCATAGGCTATGTTACATACTTGCTTGGTTAGTAACAACAAAAAAAAGATGGCCAAGTTGCCAGATTATTCTTTACATGATAAATAGTAGCTAAATAAAAAAAATGCTCTATAAAAATAATGAATAAACAATATTTTCTTCAACACTCTCCCTTATTGTTTATTCTATAAAGGCTAGTCCATTCCTAATTTTTCATTCAGGATCATGAGTCTTGGCTTGTGTAGTGGCTTTGTGAGTCCATCTGCAAGTTGATTTTCACTGCTAACCTTAAGTACCTCAATTTCATCATTCTGAACTTTTTCTCTGACAAAGAAATGGCGTACCTTTATATGTTTAGTTCTTTTGTGAAATTCTGGATTCTTGCTGAGTTTGATTACGCTGCTTCATTGTCAATCCAAAGAGTGGGCTTCTTGTAAACTTTTGTGATCTCTCCTAGAAGTCGATGAATCCAAATAATTTCCTTTGTTGCTTCACTAGCTGCCATAATTTCAGCTTCTGTTGTTGAAATTGCAACTGAGCTTTGTTTCTGACTAGTCCATGAAATTGCGCCTCCAGCATATAAACATACAATTCCAGTTGTTGAATGTCCTGTTTTCTGGTCTCCAGCATGATCTGCATCACTGTATCCTTCTAGATGATTCTGTTCACTATTACTTCTATAAATGATACCTTTTTCCAGAGTACCTTTCAAGTATCTAAATACTCTTTTAACCTTTTGTAATATCTTCTTTTGATGGATTATCTACACTTCTGGCAAGATAACTGACAGTAAAAGCAATATCTGGTCTTGTTCCTGTTGCTAGATATAGAAGAGCTCCTATAGCTGATCTGTAAGGGAAACTCTCCCTGGTTTCAATGTCATGTGTAACTTTATCTTTTATAATTGGAGTTGACACAGCATTGCAATTTTCCATACCAAATTCTTTTACTATTTTCTTTGTGTAATATGATTGACTGATTTTCTTTGTACCATCACTTCTTGATTCAATTTCAATTCCTAAAAAATAAGTTGCAGGTTTATATGTAATTTTAAATTCTTTCTTTAATTCTTCTAAAAAATTTTGTGATTCTTCATGACTTGTTGATGCAACTAATCCATCATCAACATATAATGCAAGTAATATTCTTATGTCCATTCTGGTCTCTTATATATAGACATGGGTCAGCTGTACTTCTTACAAAATTCAGTTTTGAAAGGAATTTTCCAAATCTTTCATTCCAACATCTGGGTGCTTGCTTAAGACCATACAAACTGCGTTTCAATTTGCATACTTTGGTTGTCCCATCTTCAAAACCTTCAGGTTGTTTCATATATATTTCTTCTAATAAGTTTCCATAAAGAAATGCTGTTGATACATCAAACTGCATCAAGAACATATTTTCTTTAGCTGCTACACTTATTAATGTTCTCACAGTACTCTTATTTGCTACTGGACTAAATGTTTGTTCATAATCAATACCTTTGCTTTGACTATAACCTTTTGCAACTAATCTTGCTTTAAATTTGTCAATTGTTCCATCTGAGTTTAATTTTATTTTGTAAACCCATTTACTTGCAATTGCTTTTCTTCCTGGTGGCAAGTTCAACTAGTTCCCATGTTTGGTTTTCTTTCAATGATTGCAATTCATTTTTCATTGAATTAATCCAATTTTTCTTTTGTTTACTTTCCATAGCTTCACTATAATTTTCTGGTTCTTTCATATCTTCTGATAAATACATACTGTAATCATCAAATCTTGATGGTTTTGTAATTGTTGATCTATTTCTTAATATTCTTGTATTTATAGTGCTATCCTGTTCTATAATTTCTTCTGTTTCTGAATCAGATACTATTTCTGTATCAGATTCTGTTTCTGAATCAGATTCTATTTCTGTATCAGATTCTGTTTCTGTATGAAATGGATTTAACCTAATTTCATAATTGCTATCTTCCAATTTTGTGTTTTCTTCACCTAATATTGGAGGGGAAAGTTCTTCTTTTTCAAAAATTACATCTCTACTTCTGAATGTTGAGTTATTTTTCAGATCAAAAATTCTATAACTTTCATCACTTTCATACCCAATTAACACACCTGATCTTGCCTTTGGGTCCAGTTTTCTTCTTTTTTGATCTGGAATCCAACCACTGCATGGAGTTCCAATTATGCGTAAATGCTTAATTCTTGGGTTTTTTATCATACCATATTTCATAAGGCGTTTTCTCATCAATTGATGATTTTCCAGTCCTGTTAAGAATATATGCTGCTGTGTTAATTAATTCTGCCCAACACTTTTGTGGAAATTTTGCTTTTGAATACATAAGGGATCTGGCTACTTCAACTAACGTTCTATTTTCTTTTTCTGCACCTCCATTCTGTTGTGAAGTGTAGGGTGTTGTTAGTCTTTGTCTCACACCATATTTCTGTAAGAGTTTTCTTATAGATTGATTATTAAATTCTAAAGCATTATCACTCAGGAATTCTTTGAATGGGTGCCCCTGTACTCTTGCTTCTGTGAGTATCTGCTTTAGCTTTTCTATAACTTCTGATTTTTCTTTAATAAAATATACAAATCTCATTTTTGAAAAATCATCTTTGAAGCATACAAAATATCTATAACCTGAATAAGATGTCACTTGAAATGGTCCACATACATCTGCATATAACAATTCTCCTTTTTTCGAGCTGTTGGCCTTTTACCAAACTTCTGACGATGCATTTTTCCATTTATACATCCTGAACAATTTTTGTCATCAAGGCAAGTTTCAATGTTTAGCTCTCTTTTGATCAAGTTTCTTATGTGTCGTTCTATCCTGATGTCCCATTCTTTCATGATATAGCTGCAGCTTATCCTTTTCTTCTAGGACATTTACTTCTGGTGGTGAAATTCCTGCTTTCATTGCAACTTTGAATAGGCCTTCATTTGGTCTACGATAGCCACAAAAATAGTTTTTTCTATCTACCATAAAACTACATTTGGTAGGTCCAGAAATAAATTTGCTACATGGATGTTTATCATGTGCTGCTAATACTGAAAATAAATTTTTCTTAATATCAGGAACATGCCAAACATCATTCAAAAATAATTGAGATATTTTTCCATTTACTACTGATTTCTACCTCAATTAATCCATGTCCTAACACATTTGCTTCCTGACCATTTGCTGACTTAACTTTGACGATATTATTAAACTCATTATAAGTTTTAAAGTAACTTCGCTCATTTGTTATATGTTTTGTAGCTCCATTATCAAAATACCAATTTTCTTTATCATCTTCTTCAGAAATAAATACTGTATCATCTACAGCTAGCGTAAACACATTAATTTCTGTATTATCTTTTCAGATTACTCATATTTCCAGGCTTTACTCTTCTTTCTGACTTTGTTTGCTTTTCAGGTTTACCATCTGCAATCCATTTTCTGCAATCTTGGATCCAGTGACCTTTTTTGTGGCAATAATGGCATGGATATTTCTGACATTTATCCATTGTTTTGCTTTCTCTATGATTTTTCTTTATCATCACAAGAGCTTCATGATTTACTAATTCAGCCTTTGATGCCATTTTATTTGCTTCTGTGCATAGCCAATTTACCAAATTATCTATGTTTCTTTCTTTATTATTAGTATGTACCATAAGCCAAGTAGTTTGAAAGTTTGAATATTCTTTTGGTAGAATTTCAAAAATTTTGCAAATAAGAAATATCTGTGGTAATGCACTTTCCTTCTTCTCTTGAAGTTTCACAATTTCTTCTTGAAGACTACTCCAAAGCTGTCTTATTGAAGATAAATTACCAGCCATATCCAATTTCTCATTCCATTTGTGGGCAAAGAAATTTGAACAAATATCATAGACTTTGTTCTCCTCAACACCCGCAAAGAGATTATGAAGTTCCTTCCATACTTCATCTGCCTTCATCAGATTTCTTATCTGAGCTCTAACATTTTGGCTAAGGGTTGAAACTAACAAAAACATTACATCTGATTGTGTTTTGTTGAATTTTTCTAATTTCTTTCTGTACACATTTCTCTCTTCAACTGTGGCTGTACTTTTGGGTTCTTGTGGTTTTTCTAATTTTCCATTGATTGCTTCTGTTGCATCTGGAATACCACTTAACTTTATCTGTATAAGATATTTCCAATCATCCCAATTTCTTTTGCCATGAAGAGGTTCAATTTTGTGTACTAGGCCTAATTCTTCCATTCTCTTTACTTTACTTCAAACTGGGCTTGCTAATAAGAAACTAACTTCTAACTACGGACTGCTGCCATGTTAAAGTAAATCTTTTAGTTTAGTTTAATTAACAACCCATTTGAAGTAAATAAAACACTTTGTAATATAACATGTTTACTTAGAGAAAAGGAAAAAATATCATAGGCTATGTTACATACTTGCTTGGTTAGTAACAACAAAAAAAAGATGGCCAAGTTGCCAAATTATTCTTTACATGATAAATAGTAGCTAAATAAAAAAAAATGCTCTATAAAAATAATGAATAAACAATATTTTCTTCAACAGTGTATTTTATATTAATTTTATTATAAACTATTTTTAATAATTTTTTTTTAATAAAAATTCATATTCAATTTATAAATTCATTTTATTTCGCAAAGAAACATATCAGTTTTCATTTTTATTTTAAATATATATATTAACTTAAAAAAAATCCATTTTATGGATAACCTTACTAACTTCACTATATATATATATATATATATATATATATATATATATATATATATATATATATATATATATATATATATATATATATATATATATATATATATATATATATATATATATATATATATATATATATGTTAATTTTTGCAACATTAATGCTGCATACATATATATATATATATATATATATATATATATATATATATATATATATATATATATATATATATATATATATATATATATATATATATATATATATATATATATATATATATATATATATATATATATATATATATATATATATAAAACAAACATATATATGAACCCAACATTCTAGACCTTTTCCTAACTTCTAATCCTTCTCCTTATACTGTTAAACTCTTTCCTAATCTGCGTTCCTCCGATCACCTTCTTATCTCTGTATCCTCTTCTATCTCTTCAAGTCTTCCGCAGGAAAGAGTCCCTTTTTTTGAAAGGAATCGTTTGTGGCACTTAGGTGCCGCAAGCTGGTCGGACATGCGGTCATACTTCTTCGATTTCCCGTGGGATGATTATTGCTTCCGTGGGAGGGGTCCCTCGGAGTGTGCAGAACGCATTACCGAGGTGATTCTCTCTAGCATGGGGGCGTACATTCCACATTCTTTCCCTTCTACTAAACCTAACAAACCTTAGTTTAACTCTGCTTGTTCTCGTGCTATCCGCCACAAGGATGTTTCCTTCAGGGATTACCGTCGTCTTCCAACTCCAGAAACTCACGCTACTTATATTTCATTCCGGAATCGTGCAAAATCTATCCTTCGTAACACCAAAAACTCATTTCTCCGTAGAAAATGCAATAATCTTTCTGGTTCCTCTTCTTCACGTTCTTTCTGGCATTTTGCAAAAAATATCAACTCTAACTTTGCTTCTTCCTCTTTCCCTCCTTTAATATCTTCCGACGGCACAACTGCTGTTTTACCTCCTTCTAAAGCTGAACTCTTTTCTCAACCTTTTGCCTCTAATTCAACCTTAGACGATTCCGGAGCAATTCCTCCTCCTTCAACACACTCTAACTCAATTATTTCTAAAATTAGAATTTCTTCTAAAGATGTCATTTCTGCTCTCTCTGAGCTTAATACTAAGAAGGCGTATGGTCCCGATGGTATTCCTCCTGTGGTTCTCAAAATTTGTTCTTCCGAGTTTGCACCCTGCCTCGGTAATCTTTTTCGTCATTGTCTCTACTTCAACCGTCCCTTCTTGCTGAAAACAATTGCTCATTCAGCCTGTGCCGAAGAAGGGGGACCCCTCTAAACCCTCCAACCACGGTCCTATTTTTTTGACCTCCTTTCTCTCTAAAGTTTTCGAATCTATCCTTAACAGGAAGATTTGGAAACATCCCAATTCTTCTAATCTTATCTCAGATCGCCAGTATGGCTTTCGTAAGAAACGCTCTACGGATGATCTTCTTTCCCTTCTCTCTGACTCTTGGTCCTCCGCTCTTCGGCATTTCGGTGAATCTTTTGCTGTGGCGCTAGACATATCGAAAACCTTCGATAGAGTCTGGCACGAAACTTTGATTTCTAATCTTGCCTCTTTCGGTATCTATCCTTCTCTCTGATTTCCTTTCCGGTCGTTCTATAGCAGCTGTTGTAGACGGCCACCGTTCTTCCTTTAAATCCATTAATAGTGGTGTTCCTCAGCGTTCTGTCCTATCCCCAACACTTTTTCTACTTTTCATTAATGACCTCTCTATTACCTCATCTCCCATCTTTCATATGCTGATGACTCCACCTTTCATTATTCCTTCCAATTTGAAAAACGTTCTGAGGCGCCTTCAGAATTACTTCACGCCACCCCAGTTGCTTGCTCTGTATAAGGGTGTTGTTCGTCCCTGTATGGAGTATGCTTCGCACATCTGGGATGGTTCCATACATACAGCTCTCCTAGAGAATGTGGAGTCTAGGACTTTTCGTCTCATCAACTCTCCTGCTCTTACTAACTTTCTTCAATCTCTTTCTGAGTGTCGCATTGTTGCGTCACTCTCTCTTTATTATCGCTATTACAATGGACACTGCTCTTCTGAACTCTCTCGTCGCATACTTCCTCCATTGAGAAGAGCTCGTGCGACACGCCTTTCTTCACAGTTTCATTCTTTCTCTGTCTAACTCTCCGATCCCAGACTTAACCGCTATGCTCAATCTTACATATACTCTACCGGTAAAGTCTGGAACATTCTCCCTCTATCTGTTTTCCCAACTTCCTTTGACTTACATACTTTCAAACGCCGTCTATCTGGACACGTTGGCCACCATCGACCAGGATAGATCTTTCCCAACTCCGGTGGAATTTGGTAAGCCTCTGGCCTTTGCCCACCGGAGGAGATAATAGATATATATATATATATATATATATATATATATATATATATATATATATATATATATATATATATATATATATATATATATATATATATATATATATATATATATATATATATATATATATATATATATATATATATATATACTGAAGAAAAAACTAACGCCCCACTGAAGCAAACATTAATAGGAGGATGCTGAAACATACAAAACGGGTAGTAACATTGTTAATATACAGCACATGAATATACATAATGGGGATAATGTGGTGCCCCACCGTGGGAACCCCCGGGACCCTGGGACACCGTGGCATATAAGTAGGGTGCAGTGCAAATCTGTAGGGTGTTTGTGCATTTCACCTGTTCCTGACCATCAGTACCGTGAACGTAAGACAGTTAAACACCGTAGATGCAAGCTGGAGGTGAGGTTCTGGATGGTTTCCGGTGGTAGGTCCTCCAAAAGGCGTACACTGGTTTGTTGCAGGTTGCTAAAGCTGTGTGGCTGGTGCTGTAGTCGTCTCAGCCACCTTTTCAGTTCGATGGGGTTTAGGTAAGGACTGTAAGCAGACTAGTCCAATGTTCGAATCGTGTTGATGTAATTATTAAAACATTTGGATACGTGAGTTTTGGTGTTATCCTGCATGAGGACGAAGGCTTCATCGATGTAGGGGCCAAATAGTACGACTACGGTTCGAGAATGTCCGTTATGTATCGTTGCCCGGTTAGGTACTCTACATCGAAGGCGTGTAACTACGTGCGGGCATGGAAAGATATACCACCCTAAACTATAACGGACCTACCACAGAAGGGGAGTACTTCTTGCTTTGTGAATGCAGCATAGAGATCATGACGACTCAGATAATTCCTGGAACGTCCGTCGTAGTTGGGCAGATTGAATCGGCACTCGTCCGTAACTAGAATACTCGCCCAATCCTGAGGCAGCCAATGCAGGTGTTGTTGTGCGGAAGTCATCCTTGCTCTTCGGTGCTCCCTGGTGAGCGGGTGCCCACTTGCCGACCTTCGTGGGTAGTATCCATGTTCCACGAGGCGACGTCGAAAGGTATTCGTGCTTACAAATCTCTGATGAACTTTCTGCATCTCGGCACGCTGATCACATGGTGTTATATGTCGATCGCGAGCTGCCATTAACCGTATATGCCTGTCCTCTACGGCCGTTGTTGCACGTGGCCTACCTTGGCCAGATCACCTGGTGTGAGATGTGTCAACTCGAACCTCTGTAGGACCCTTCCGATGGTTGTATGGGAGACCCAGAACCGTCGGCACAGTTGGCATTGCCGTAGCCTTCAGCTTCCAGTGTTGTGATTGCTACACAGTCATCGCGTGCCAATCTCCGTCGTAACCTCACCATATTACTTGTACAAACATTAAAGGTTTAATGCTCTCGATACCCGACATGCCAGTGACGTTAATTGTCCTACCACGTCACTAATCGAATTTGGCTGGTTTACCCTTTTACCGTATTTCTTCGATATCGTACCTACATAATCGCCCATCGACAATAACTGCATTTTGGTAGATACGGGAACACACCTCCACACAGAGTCACTCCCATTACCCTACAATGTCGTCGGGACCGACCAACTGATAAATTGTAGATGGTGCGTTAATTTTACTCTTCAGTATATATATATATATATATATATATATATATATATATATATATATATATATATATATATATATATATATATATATATATATATATATATATATATATATATATATATATATATCATTCACCGAAAGTCAATTTTCAATATTCGCGAATGCGAATGCGAATATTATTCATTATGATATCACGTCCTTTTTTATATTAAACAGAAATAGTTTATTAATTGATTTGTAAGAATCTTGCCATTAAAAATTTAATACTTAATTAAAATTTATTAAATTTTTAATGTTTCCAGAATTGGGACGAGGTCCCAATCTTACTTATATCTCATTACCTCTTTCCCCATCCTCCGCCCATGGAAAGATTTCTGCTATTTATATAAACAAAGTTAAATGTATTAGTGTTAAATTTTTTACCGGAAGGCTAAACTTTAAATACAATAATTTCAAAGCTCTTTCAGGAGAGTTTCCTTCTTTTCTCGTCATAAATCAGACAGGCAGCGCTAAAGAGGAGCTCGATGGTGGACATACAATATAGGATCTTGCCAACTGTGCAAATTCAGAGTCCTTGTTCGAATTTATCTTTGAGGTACTGATCTGTAATGTTTAATGACAGCTTAGAGGACTCTTCTTCTTCGTATATACTACTAGAAGTTAATATTGACTTCAATACATCACTGATAGATGAACCTGTTAAATATTTTGAATCATCTTTTATATGTAGTACTGATTTATGACTTTGACCTTTTCACACTTTCTTTTTTGAACATCTTCGCATTTGGTCATATATTTACTTTAACTCTGGCAGTTACAAGCTGAGAACTGAAGAACTTTGTTCCTACCTCGGATCGAAAAACGTTGCTATAGTAAATAAATCATCATTTTCCGTAAAATCAAAACGTTCGTCAATTTCTTTCAATATGGTGTCTTTCATTTCTCTTCTTTCTTAAGTATCTTCGTCTGATAATGGAATTCAAAGAATTTCCTTGCTATATTTTTAAAAAGTTATTCGCAAACATTCGCAATTGAAAATGCGAATACAAATGTAAAAATAATTGTGAATTCGAATATGGAGCGAATATTGGAAATCATTAAGAATATTCGCATAAGCGAATGCGAATGCGAATATTTGGTTCACCTCTAATATATATATATATATATATATATATATATATATATATATATATATATATATATATATATATATATATATATATATATATATATATATATATATATATATATATATAGCAACACAGCCATATACCTATATACTAATAGCTATTGGTATTTTCTTAAAAAAAGAAATTTAAAAAATATTTTTTTGCGACGTTGAAATGTTGCATAAGCAACAATTTTACCAACCAGATTCCTTTTGTTACTACTCACAAGAAATAAAAAAAAAGTCGCCCTACCGACAACAATTGATTTGGAACGATTAGAAAGAAAGCTAGACACAAGTAAGCATTGAGGAGGAAACCTAAAGGAGGGGAGCTTATAAAATATAAACGCATGTCGTAACCAGGCAAAAGTCTTGGATATGTCAAGAGTTTCCAAACAAAACTTCCCAAATTCTTGATCAAATATAATCACAGGTAAAAGAAATAAGACAATGAGAGGAGGAGGAGGAAGAGGTAAATTAAAAGAGTCGTACAGGGTTGAATTAGAAGAAATCAAAGAGTTACCTTTTCAGGTGGAGAATTAGCAACAGAACCATAAAAGCGAATGAGATCAAAGGCCGATTTTCAGTCAGTCCTGGGTATCCTAACGACATTTTAGAGATTAGAAAAAAGAAACTGCAAAAAAAATTAGTTAAACTTTTCTGTATTGATCAATGAGAAAGATCGGACATTTCTAATTTTTTGAGTAAATTTTTTTTTTATCTTAAAGGACCAGTATCAATTTTGGAGTTGGTTCACAATTGGGCGAGATAAGCATTTTTGCATTCCTTTAAAATTTCTGTAATATCAATAGTTTCGAAAGTCCACAGCCCTCCTTTTGTCACGATCGATCTAGCAGAAACATTCGGAAACAATGCTTGAAGACCATAACTAAAAATTTATTGTGTGGATTTTTTAAATGTATCTCTAGAAGAGTGTTGTAGCCACAATAATTTTGATAAAATTCAGAAAAGGAAATTAATTTTTCAAATTTAGCTAGCAACTTTTTTTTCTTCTTTTTTTTATATATATTTACCAAAAATCTGAACAATTAAAAAATTGAAGGTATTTTTTTTAAATTTTTGTTATTAACAGATATGTAAACATGACAGGTGTAGTTTAATGTTTTTGGTCTTATCAACTGTTCCGATCTCACAAAATCTTTCGAGTCTCTTTCTACTCGTTGAATTGTTCTCTCTCTCTCTCTCTCTCTCTCTCTCTCTCTCTCTCTCTCTCTCTCTCTCTCTCTCTCTCTCTCTCTCTCTCTCTCTCTCTCTCTCTCTCTCTCTCTCTCTCTCTCTCTCTCTCTCTCTCTCTCTCTCTCTCTCTCTCTCTCTCTCTCTCTCTCTCTCTCTCTCTCTCTCTCTCTCTCTCTCTCTCTCTCTCTCTCTCTCTCTCTCTCTCTCTCTCTCTCTCTCTCTCTCTCTCTCTCTCTCTCTCTCTCTCTCTCTCTCTCTCTCTCTCTCTCTCTCTCTCTCTCTCTCTCTCTCTCTCTCTCTCTCTCTCTCTCTCTCTCTCTCTCTCTCTCTCTCTCTCTCTCTCTCTCTCTCTCTCTCTCTCTCTCTCTCTCTCTCTCTCTCTCTCTCTCTCTCTCTCTCTCTCTCTCTCTCTCTCTCTCTCTCTCTCTCTCTCTCTCTCTCTCTCTCTCTCTCTCTCTCTCTCTCTCTCTCTCTCTCTCTCTCTCTCTCTCTCTCTCTCTCTCTCTCTCTCTCTCTATATATATATATATATTATATATATATATATATATATATATATATATATATATATATATATATATATAATATATATATAATATACTGTCGCTATTACAATGGGCTCTGCTTTTTTGAACTATTGTCGCATATCTCTTCTACTGAGAACAGTTCTCTGCGATACGCCTTTCTATACAGTTTTATCCTTTCTTTGTCCAACTCTCTGACCCCAAACGTAACCTCTAACCTTTAAACGCCGTGTATCGGAAAATGTAAACTTTTAATTTGGACCTCCGTAGAATTTCCAACTCAGGTGGAAATTAATAGAACTCTGATCTTTACCCACCAGAGGAGACATAAAAATATATGATACAGGTTAACACCATTCAAGGGTTTGGGCGTTTTCAAGAAGGGGAATATAACAAATACACCCAAAACCTAGCCTATTACAAATCTTTCAGTTAAGTGTTGACGGTGGTTTTAAATGGAAAATTAAATAAAGCATGAAAAAGATCATAGTGAAAGTTCCAAAGAACAGAAGTAGTTGGAAAGAATGTGGCATTTCATCGATGAAGCCATGAATTTTTTTCAATATTTATTCAAAATAAATAATAAGATGTGCCTTGTGTTACGAGGGCAGCGCAATGGTGGTTAAATCCGAAAAGTCAATTACCTCGAACGCCTACCGTTGCAGTACCAATAGTAAAGAGATATTGCGACAACGTCACTTCACAGATAAAGAGGGTCATGGTGATTTGATAATACGGACAGTTTAAGTTGTCTCAACCCCATCAAAAAAAATTTCCTGTAATGAGGATTCCTAGACAATTTATTGTTAATGCTCTGAATAAGAATGTTTATACTGTTTAGGAATGGAGTGAAATATGGGCATATTTTTAGGTATCGTCGGTATCGGGAAAAAATTTGAAATGCAAGAAAGATCAGATGCAAGTTGCTCCAAGATCACCCTTCTTGCAACAATTAACTGTTGTCTTTTAAATTGAAAGGAGTAATAAAGGGTGGAGTCATCTGCAAATGTGTAAATAAGAGACGAAGTAATAGAGAGAAGGTCATTGATGAAAATTAGAAAGAGTTCAGGATAAGACAGATCCATGAGAAACACCACTATTTATAGATTTAAAGAAAGAACGGTTGCCGTCTACAGCAGCTGTTATAGAACAACCAGAAAGGGCATCAGAAAGAAGGATAGATTCTGAAAAAGAAGTTTGGAAATCAAAGCTTTGTGCCAGACTCTATCGATTTGTCTAGCGCCACAGAGAAAGATTCATCGAAATCACCGAAGAGCGGAAGACCAAGAGTAAGAAAGAAGGAAAAGAAGATCATCAGTAGAGCGTTCCTTACGAAAGCCATACTGGCGATCAGAGATAAGATTAGTAGGATTAAGGTGTTTCCAAATCTTCCGGTTAAGATTCGAAAACTTAGAGAGAACGGAGGATAAAGAAATAGGACGATAGTAAGAGAGTTGAGAGCTGTCCTCCTTCTTCGGCACAGGCTGAAAGAGAGCACGTTTCTAGCAAGAAGGGAAGGTCGAAGTTGAGAGACAGAGGCGAAATAGTTTACCAAGGAAGAATGCATGCTCAGAAGCACAAGTTTTGAGAAACGTAGGAGGAACTCCATCAGGACCATACGCCTTCTTAGTGTTAAGCTCAGAGAGAGCAGAAATGATATCTTTAGAAGAAATTACAATATTAGGCATAAATGAGTTGGAGGGGGTAGAAGGAGGAGGAATAGCTCCGGAATCATCTAGGGTAGAATTAGAGGTAAAAATTGTGCTAAGAGTTCAGCTTTAGTAGAAGGCAAAATGGCAATTGTGCCATCAGAAGAAACTAGAGGAGGGAAAGAGGAATAAGTTAGAGTTGATATTTTTTGCAAAATGCCAGAAAGAGAGAGAGAGGAAGAGGAACCAGAGATATTATTGCATTTGCGAAGGAGAATTTTTTTTTTTGATATCGTAAAAAGATTTAGCACGATTCCAGGATATATATATATATATATATATATATATATATATATATATATATATATATATATATATATATATATATATATATATATATATATATATATATATATATATATATATTTTTTTTTTTTTTTTTTTTTTGTCTCCTCCGGTGGGCAAAGGCCAGAGGCCTACCAAATTCCACCGGAGTTGGGAAAGATCTATAATCATGGTCGATGGTGGCCGACGTGTCCAGACACACGGCGTTTGAAAGTATGCAAGTCAAAGGAAGTTGGGAAAACAGATGAAGGGAGTGTGTTCCAGACTTTACCAGTAGAGTATATGTAAGACTGAGCATAGCGGTTAAGTCTGGGGTAGAGAGTTGGACAGAGAAAGGATGAGAATGTGTAGAAAGGCGTGTCGCACGAGCTCTTCTCAATGTAGGAGGTATGCAACGAGAGAGTTCAGAAGAGCAGTGTCTGTTGTAATAGCGATAGTAAAGAGAGAGTGACGCAACAATTCGACGGGCAGAAAGAGATTGAAGAGAGTTAGTAAGAGCAGGAGAGTTGATGAGACGAAATGCCCTTGACTCCACCTTCTCTAAGGAGAGCTGTATGTGTGGAACCACCCCCAGATGTGCGAAGCATACTCCATACAGGGGACGAACAACACCCCTATACAGAGCAAGCAACTGGGGTGGCGTGAAGTAATTCTGAAGGCGCCTCAGAACACCCAACCTCTTAGAAGCTTGTTTAGAAAGAGAAGTAATGTGATCTTTCCAAGAAAGATCACGAGAAAAAGAAACACCAAGAATATTAAGGACAGATGAAGGCTTGAGTTGTGTGTTTTCGAAGAAGATATCATAGTTGTGTGGAAGATTGTTTCGAGTGGAGAGATGGAGGAACTGAGTTTTTGAGGCATTGAAAACAACCATGTTTTCTCTGCCCCAATTTGAAATACGAGAAAGATCAGAGGTCAGTTGCTCCAAGGCTACCCTTCTCGAGTCTATCAACTGCTGTTGGGTGGGACGTTTTTCAAAATGGAAGGAATAATGAATGGTGGAGTCATCAGCATAGGAGTGGATAGGAGATGAGGTGATGGAGAGAAGGTCATTAATGAAGAGTAGAAAAAGTGTTGGTGATAGTACAGAACCCTGAGGAACACCACTGTTAATAGATTTAAAGGATGAACGGTGGCCGTCTACAACAGTTGCTATAGAACGTCCGGAAAGGAAATTAGCGAGAAGATCACAGAGAGAAGGATAGATACCGAAAGAGGGAAGTTTAGAAATCAAAGCTTTGTGCCAGACTCTATCGAAGGCTTTCGATATGTCCAGCGCGACAGCAAAAGATTCACCGAAATGCCGAATAGCGGAGGACCAAGATTCAGAGAGAAGAGAAAGAAGATCACACGTAGAGCGTTTCTTACGAAAGCCATACTGGCGATCAGAGATAAGATTAGAAGAATTGAGATGCTTCCAAATCTTCCTGTTAAGGATAGATTCAAAAACTTTAGAGAGAACGGAGGTCAAAGAAATAGGACGGTAGTTGGAGGGTTGAGAGGGGTCCCCCTTCTTCGGCACAGGCTGAATGAGCGCACGTTTCCAGCAAGAAGGGAAGGTTGAAGTAGATAGACAAAGACGAAATAGTTTACCGAGGCAGGGTGCAAGCTCGGAAGCGCAAGTTTTGAGAACCACAGGAGGAATACCATCAGGACCGTACGCCTTCTTAGTATTAAGCTCAGAGAGAGCAGAAGTGACGTCTTTATAATAAATATATATATATATATATATATATATATATATATATATATATATATATATATATATATATATATATATATATATATATATATATATATATATATATATATATATATATTCTCACCATACTCCTGTAGGTGCTAGCACCTGTCAGCTGTCTCGAACGAGACATGAGTTTCTTGAGCAAGGCAATCAGTTGGTGGCTTGCTAGGCCTATCCCAACACACTGAACCACTTTTATTATAGGTTACCACCTTACCACTGTACCACTTTATTATAAAAAAAAGAGTTAAAAAAAAAAAAAACCCTATATATATATATATATATTTATATATATATATATATATATATATATATTATATATATATATATATATATATATATATATATATATATATTCACCTTACCCCAGTTTAGGACTTTCGTCCTGTCATATAGGATATATATATATATATATATATATATATATATATATATTATATAATATATATTATATATATATATATATATATATATATATATATATATATATATATATTGAAGATATTATTGCTCCTTTTGAGCTTAATTTTAATGATGAAGAGAATTGCAAAGAACATGCAGAGCATTCTATATATGATATAATGATCAATTTTGAGAAACTTCTTATTAATGAATAAAATTCTTATATTATATTGACTTTATTAAGATAAATCTATAAAATAACGTTTCGGCCTTTTTGGCCATCATCATGATTTATCTGAAAAAATTTTAAATGGCATAATAAAGTTAGTTATAAAAGTCAAAATGGATCTACTATATATATAAAACAAAACCAAAAAAAAAAAAAGACAAAAAAGAATTTCTACTCTTACAAAAACTTTTTGACACACATAATTATCCTTCCAACCTTGTTTCTCTATATATATTTAACTTTCTCAAAGATAAGTATCATCCACTGAACATTGTATTATCAGTACCCAAAAACATTATGTATTTTAGTTTTCCATTTTTGAATCCATAATGACAAGTAACCTCGCTCGTTCACTATCTCCTCACTTTCCTCACCTAGATTTTAGATTTAGTTACAACACCCCATTCAAAATCCCCTCCTTTTTTCCGGTATAAATCAGTTCTTCCTCCCGCCCTGTCAGCCTATGTGGTTTATAAATATTCTTGTCCTCTATGCTCTAGAGGCTACATTGGATCTACCACTCGGCTCTTACGTACTCGCATCTGCGAGCACCAGGGTATATCATCACGTACTTCTATTCCCCTATCTTCACCTCCTTTTTCTGCAATCATTCTCTTTCCTGTCATTCCTCTATTCTTCAAAAATATTTTTCTGTTCTATCTTCACACTCTAATTCCAACTCACTCCGCATCCTTGAATCCCTGTTTATTCATAAATTAAAACCAGACCTCAACAATAATCTTTCTACTATGCCCTTACTTGTCACCTCTCTCTAAATTTTGTTACTTAATCTGATCTTTTATTCCATATTACTTGCCAACACTCATTACACTTTGGAACGCTTCAATTGTTCAACTTCTTATATTGTTATAGTCCTGATTCCCTCAGACATCATTCTGAGTGTGCAACTCATCTCAGTCCATAATCGTAGCCCTTGAATCTATACTTAGTATGTTAGCTTATATAATGTATTCTCTGTATATGTGTATGTATGGATGTATGTTATGTATTTATGATCTATTTAAATGCATATATTTGTGTTTGTATGTATATATGTATGTACAGTCGTGAACAAAAGTTCGTTCCTATTAAGCTGGAAATAAATATTTATATAAAATGGAGATCATCTCAGGTTCAGCCAATCACAGTTCAATTAAGCCCCTCTTAAAGTTTTTATTTTCTTTTTATTCAAAATAGAGCTTTTGTGAAATGATCTCCATTTTATATAAATATTTATTTTCAGCTTAATAGGAACGAACTTTTGTTCACGACTGTACATGTGTGTATGCATGTGAGCGAGTGTGCATATTATTGTATTTGCTATCGATTTATTTTTTCTTTCTTGTTTATTTTTTATTTATTTTTTAGTTATCTATTATTATTGTCCGTATATATTATTTTTATAATTTATAACCATGTATTATTATGTATATATTATTATTTTATTTTATAACCATATACTGCTTTTGTTTGTGTTTGTACGTACGTGTCATTTTTTACATTTTGTCTATCAATTAAGTTTATTCCAGTTACCTAGCAGTCACGCTACCAATAGTTCATCCGATTAAATATTATTTTGTTGTGCACCTTTTTAATTTGTCATGCCTGATATTTTAATAAAAACAATCATTATTCCTAATTCTCATAATATTGTTAATTATTCATTCTTAATTATACATTATGCTTCTTCACTTACGTTTTAGAGTTCTTAGGTTCATTTATTATATGTGTTTATTTGTGTTATTATTATTATTGTTTATATATATATATATATATATATATATATATATATATATATATATATATATATATATATATATATATATATATATTATTTTTCCATTTTGACTTTTATAACTTTATTATGCCATTTAAAAAATTTTTCAGATAAATCATGATGATGGCAAAAAGGCCGAAACGTTATTTTATAGATTTATCATAATAAAGTCAATATAATATAAGAATTTTATTCATTAATAAGAAGTTTCTCAAAATTGATCATTATATCATATATAGAATGCTCTGCATGTTCTTTGCAATTCTCTTCATCATTATATATATATATATATATATATATATATATATATATATATATATATATATATATATATATATATATATATATATATATATATATTATATATATAGGGGGAGGACGTAGCGCCGTCCGAAGCGATGAAAGTTCCCCCCATTGGGCTTAACCGCGGGGTAATAGGGTGGGCTAGACCATTTCGTTTCACTCCGTTGCCCTTTGGTTCGTTCCTTTTCGCGTTTCACCTTCTCAGAAGGTCTCTAGTGTACCCTCGTCTCACATCGGAGTGTCTATGCTCTCACTTCTCCTTCCCGCGACTCCCTTCTCACATACCCACAAATTTACAAGCGATTACACGTACATTACCTTAAAATGCAACTACAATGGCGAAACATAAAACAGCCTCGGAGATGCTTCGAGGGGCGGCATCCAAAGAATGCCCCTCAATCACTCCTTCCCCATCAACACTTGGGAGTTGGTGGCCTATGGTGATGGGGTTGGTGCCACCAAGACCTCTATGACAACTTACCCTGGTGCACGATCTTCCTTTTTCATTAACTTTTGCAACACTCGCGGTCTCTTTACAAATTTCCACTTTGTCGAACACCACCTCTCTTCTTCTACTCCTCATCTCTTATTCGTTACTAAAACTCAGGTGTTTGAGTGCTCTGACAGCAAGCCCTACTCTGTTTCCTCCTACTGTCACTATCCTCAATTTTCATCCAAAGGCGGATGTTGCGCATACGTGCGCAACGATGTTGTTTGTTCTCGTGTGTCCAATTTGGAGTCTTCTGAATTCTCTATTTTAAGGCTTAAACTTTCTTGCAACTCTACAACTAAACTTATCTGTTCTGTCTACTTATCTCCTAACTCTTCTGACTATCCAAAATTGTTCGACTGATCTCCTAACTCTGACTATCCAAAATTGTTCGACTATCTTAACTCCAAAACAAAACACATTCTTTCTTCTTCTCCTTTCTCTGAAATTATCATATTAGGTGATTTCAATGTTCACCACCGTCAATGGCTTTCATCTAGTTCTCACGATCCAGCTGGTGAACTCGCCTTCCAATTTTCTATCCAGAACAACCTTGAGCAGTTGGAGCATCTCCATACAAGTATCCCTGATCGCCTTGGTGATGAACCCAACATCCTTGATCTTTTCCTAACTTCTTATCCATCTCCTAACACTGTTAAACATTTTCCTCCTCTGGGTTCATCCGATCACCTTCTTATCTCTGTATCTTGTCCTGTCTCTTCAAGTCTTCCGCAAGAACGGCCCCCGAATTCAGCGAGGAGAAGAAACTGACATTTCGGTGCTACTAACTGGTCTGACTTGCGGCTGTACTTTTCTAATTTTCCATGGAATGATTACTGTTTCCGTGGGAGGGGTCCCTCGGAGTGTGCAAAGCGCATAATCTTGCAAAATCCATTCTTCGAGATACCAAAACACTTTTTCTCCGACGCAAATGCAATAATCTTTTTGGTTCCTCTTCCTCTCACCCTTTCTGGTATTTTTCAAAAAATGTTAAGTCTAACTTTGTTTCTTCCTCTTTCCCTAATCTAGTATCTTCTAACGGTACAACTGCCGTTTTGCCTTCCTCTAAAGCTGAACTCTTCGCTCAAACTTTTGCTTCTAATTCAACATTAGAAGATTTCGGAGCCGTTCCTACTCCTTCAACCCACCTCCAACTTATTTATGCTTAATATTGTAATTTCTTCTAAAGACGTCATTTCTGCACTCACTAAGCTTAACACTAAGAAGGCGTACGTTCCTGATGGTATCCCTCCTGTGGTTCTCAAAATTTGCGCTTCCGAGTTTGCACCCTGCCTTGGTAAACTATTTCGTCTATGTCTTTCTACTTCAACCTTCCCTTCTTGCTGGAAACGTGAGCTCATCCGCCTGTGCCGAAAAAGGGGGACCCCTCTCAACACTCTAACTATCGTCCCATTTCTCTAACCTCCGCTCTCTCTAAAGTTTTCGAATCTATCCTTAACAGGAAGATTTGGGAACATCTCAATTCTTCTAATCTTAACTCTGATCGCCAGTATGGCTTTCGTAAGAAACGCTCTACTGGTGATCTTCTTTCCCTTCTCTCTGACTCTTGGTCCTCCACCCTTCGGCATTTCGGCGAATCTTTTGCTGTGGCGCTTGACATATCGAAAGCTTTCGATAGTGTCTGACACAAAGCTTTGATTTACATACTTCCATCTTTGGTAATCTATCCTTCTTCCTGATTTCCTTTCTGGTCGTTCTGTAGCAGCTATTGTAGACGGCCACCGTTCATCCTATAAATCTTTTAATAGTGGTGTTCCTCAAGGATCTGTTCTATCCCCAACACTTTTTCTGCTTTTTCATTAAAAACCTTCTCTCTATTACTTCATCTCCTA
This sequence comes from Armadillidium nasatum, assembly GCA_009176605.1. NCBI lineage: Eukaryota > Metazoa > Arthropoda > Malacostraca > Isopoda > Armadillidiidae > Armadillidium > Armadillidium nasatum. Next base: position 917 of record SEYY01005247.1, on the reverse strand, counting down.
TCCACTCCTATGCCGATGACTCCACTCTTCATTACTTTTTTCATTTTGAAAGGCGTCCCTCCCAAGAACAGTTAATAGATGCAAGGAGGTTGGCCTTGGAGCAACTAACCTCTCATCTCGTATTTTAAATTGGGGCAAAGAAAACATGGTCGTTTTCAATGCCTCATAAACTCAATTCCTCCATCTCTCAACTCGACATAAATCTTCTCAAAAACACACAACTCAAACCTTCATCTCTCCTTAATATTCTTGGTGTTTCTTTTTCTCGTGATCTTTCTTGGAAGGATCACATTATTTCTCTTTCTAAACAAGCTTCTACGAGGTTGGGTGTTCTGAGGCGCCTACAGCATTTCTTCAATTCACCCCAGTTTCTTGCTTTGTATAGGAGTGTTGTTTGCCCCTGTATGGAGTATGCGTCGCACATCTGGGGTGGTTCCACTCATACAGCTCTCCTGGAAAAGGTGGAGTCTAGAGCTTTTCGCCTTATCAACTCTCCTACTCTGACTAATTATCTACAATCTCTTTCTGCCAGTCGAATTGTTGCGTCATTCTCTCTATACTATCGCTATTACAATGGACACTGCTCTTCTGTACTCTCTCGTCGCTTACCTCCTCCATTGAGAAGTGCTCGTGCGACTCGTCCTTCTACACAGTTTCACCCTTTCTCTGTCTAACTCTCTGACCCCAGACCTAACCGCTATGCTCAATCTTATATGTAATCTACCGGTAAAGTCTGGAACACACTTCCTTCATCTATTTTTCCAAATGCTATAATTTATACACCTTCAAACGCAGTTATCAGGTCATGTCTGCCTTTAATTTGACCATGTTCCCAATTTTCCTTCTAACTCTGGTAGAATTTTAATAGGTCTCTGGCCTTAGCCGCCTATCAAAGGTGATATATATATATATATATA
>SEYY01005246.1:72500-75000 GCA_009176605.1 Armadillidium nasatum | reverse complement strand
GAGACTTCTAGGATAAGGTGACCCTATTTTTCTGACCAAAAATCGTGACGCTTCTGAACATTGAAAAAATACCCTGCTCGTAAGGGTTTTAAGGGATGTATAAAGAAGGGTGATTTTTAATATAAAGAAGAAATACGATTGTTGTTTCTAAAACAAGTCATACGGTTTATTAGTTAAGTACATTCTACAAAAAAAAAAAAAATACATTTTTGCTATCTAATTTGAACAAAAGTTGGAAAAAATACTATTATCCTTCTAGATTTACCCTCTAAAAAACTCGAGACACGGCTTATAAAAATCGGGACGGACGGTCATCTTATTCTAGGACCGTTAATCTTCACATCCAAAATTAGAGACCTCTATTATCTAAAAAGACGCACCAAGGACCTCTATTTTTCCCATATGATTCAAAAATTTTGGAACGGCGTTTTTATAAAAAGATCATCGATCCATTTCTTGACATTATCCAAATATTTTTTATAGCGATTCTTTGAAAAAAAAAAGAACAAAACCTGTCATTTTTTTGCATTATCCAAAAAATTTTGAAAACCTCTTCCCTAAATTATGCATCTGGGGATGCTATTCTTCACATGATCCAAAAATGTAGAAGAGCAATTTGAAAAAAAGCATCGACTGCTATTATTCATGTTATCCATGAATTTGTGACGACAAAAAAAATAGGCATCTTAATCACTATTAAATTATTTCGCTTTTAGCAGTATCATTAAACTGATCTTATATTTGCAACGAAACTCAGAAATGTTAATTAAAAGTTTCAATAATTAAATTTTTTAAAAAGGTTTTAGGTTATAAAAATACCTTACCTAAACCATAAATAAGCCTAACTCTATATAACACTTCTAAGAAAGTGAAATTTTTTAATTATATCAAATGTTTTTAAATAGTATAATAATTCTCTTATTATTAATTTCAAATTCTATTTATAAAAAAAAATTTAATATAATTTTTTTCAACATAATTAAAGAGAAAAAAATATTGGAACAAGGAGAATATAACATTTTGAAATATGGCATTAATTTTTTACAAAATTAATGGCAAAAGTCTCGATGAGCGAAAGTTTTTGAACTTCACGTATTCCTCGTAAAATTAAGAGGTTATTCGGACTAACGTTTCTTCCTCTCGTAAATATAAGGTAAGAGTGATCGTAAAAGCGAGGTCAAGTTATTAATTTTTATGATTCTTTAGGCTAAGTATCATTTTTTTTTTTTAGCAAACAAATTCGCATGTATGAGTAATAATTATATATTCACAGAAGAGTATATATATATATATATATATATATATATATATATAATATATAATATATATATATATATATATATATATATATTATATATATATATATATATATATATAATATATATATATATTATTTAGCATCATAGATTGCAGGGTTGTGTCGACTGCAGACATTTTTAAAACCATTCAACAGGAAAGGAGGACTGGATAAGAAAATGGGCTACTTGTCCCTAGAACCGAAATGAAGAGATTTTTCCTCATACAAGCCAATTTCTTCAGTAAGCGTGTCCTTCTCTACAGGAATGCAAAGTTTGATTTTTTTTTTTTTTTTTGCTTTCTTCAATTTCTGGCTTTTGCTTCACCATTTTAAAAATAACTCGTTCCGACACCAGGTCAGGTCTGAGTTCTTTTATTTTATAGTAAAAAATAAAAAAAAATATTAGTTTTGAACAGGCTTCACCTTTGACTCCGCCCAAAATATTTTTGTTGCACATATTTTTTTCTTTTTCTTTTTTATTTTTCGCTCCGAGTTCAACTTCGTAAAATAACCATGCTGCTCCGGGACATAGGCTCCAGGATTATCTGGCCTATTATATATTTCAGCATCTATTTCTTTTGTTAACATTTTATTTCAAAGTTTATTTTATTTTATTATTTAAATTTTTTTTCTCTTTTTTTTCGTTTCCTTTCAGTTTTTTTCTATTACAGAAGTCAACACCAAAGACTACTTAAGAACTCTTTAGAGGCAAATATAAGAAACTTAAGAAAATAAATAAATAAATAAATAAATAAAACAAAAAAAAAAACATTGAAATTTAAAAAAAACACAAAACCCTAAAGCCAAAAATACTGTTAAACTTAAATGCTAAAAAATTCTGACCAAGTATGCAACTCTGCATAATTTTACATTTAATTTATTTAACTTTTAAATAAATTCAATGTTTAAAATGTTGAACATTCGTATTTGTAAATATTTTAAATTCGTCAAAACTTTACTGAGTGAATTGAAGAATATTTTTTTAATATAAATTTTGTTAATTTGAAAATCAAATGAATATTCTAGTTGAATAAATGCATTGACAAATTTTGCATTAATTTATTCTTATTTTATTAAATTATTTATTGATTTTTTTCCTGACCTAAATTGCATCTCTCTCTCTCTCTCTCTCTCTCTCTCTCTCTCTCTCTCTCTCTCTATATATATATAATATATATATATATATATATATATATATATATA
>SEYY01005246.1:65000-67500 GCA_009176605.1 Armadillidium nasatum | reverse complement strand
TAAAATTAACACACACACACACTCACACACACACATTCACTCACACACGCACACACACACACACACACACACACACACACACATATATATATATATATACATATATATATATATATATATATATATTATATATATATATATATATATATATATATATATATATATATATACATATATATATATATATATATATATATATATATATACTATATATATATATATATATATATATATATATATATATATATATATATATATATATATATATATATATATATATATATATATATATATATATATATATATATATATATATATATATATATATATATCTCCTTTAGTAGGCAAAAGGTAAGAGGCTTAATTATTTCAACGAGAATTGGGGAAATACTGGAATTCGTTACCAAGTTAAAGGCCGACATTTCCCAATACACAGATTTGAAGGAATGCAAGCAAATGACGTAGGAAAAATAGATGAAGGGAGTGTGGTCCAGATTTTATCAGTAGAATACATGTAAGATTAAGCATAGCGGTTAAGTCTTCTTCATCTTCATCCCCCCGGGAAGGTTCATGGCCTGTTAATGGGATCCTTCGAGGAAGATAATTGAGCCCTCGGCGGATACCGCTGACTGGGCCAGGCCTATCGCGGATACCGGAGATTATTTTCCATCAGTGACGAGAGCATATATATATATATATATATATATATATAATATATATATATATATATATATATATATATATATATTATATATATATATATATATATATATATAGATTGAGGCGGGGTTATGTAATGTCTCAAGGGTAGTTTAATATGTTTATTGACAAGTGGTGAGAATGATGAAAAGAGTAGGTGGAGGGGTGAGAATGAGGAAACAACAGGGTGTGTAGGATGCGAATGTGCTGTTGTTTGCGGATAATGTTCTATATAAGAGACGGAGACACAGGGGAGTTTGAAGGTACTAGTGGAAGGGGGGGCTGATTCCGGTGTGTGGCGTAGGTAAAAGGGATAGGGTCAAGAATGTTAGAATAAGGGAGGGGAAGAAGATTGGCCTCAAATCTGGAGAGGGGCCCCCTCGGGGGCCCGGTGAATCCCCCAAAAATGGTATCAGGAAGTTGCCTGAGTTTGCAAAATCGCTGCGTTCACTTCACTCTCTCTCCTGACCATTTTCTTTGCGGTTCAGTTCGGCTGAAATTGGTTCGAAATTGGGGTCTGGGGGTCCGTGAACCGACAAAGAAAATGTCAGGAAGGTCCCTGAGAATGCAGGGTTGCACGCAAAGTGAAGAAAAGACCGTTAGGGACAGGTTGCCAGATTTTCTAAATCCGGCACCGGCGCAAAGCGCCCCCTTACTACTCATGCTGAAATGGTTTTGGCATGTTTGTAGGATGAATAGGGAGAGACTAGCAAAAGAAGATGTCCGTATCAGAAGTGGAGAGTGTAAGAAATGGGGGAGATCAATGGAAGGTTGGATGAATGGGGTCAAAGAGTTATTGAGAGACAGAGGGAAGAGCTGGGAGAAAGGTGTGCGGTTAATGGAGGATAGGAGTAAGTGTGAAAAGATTGGTGAGGGGGTGTGTTTGGGAATGGATGTGACCTGGGGTAGACACCACAGTTGTGGGAAAAGTTTGTATAATAGTATATATATTATATATATATATATATATATATATATATATATATATATATATATATATATATATATATATATATATATATATATAGATATTAGTATAATATATATATATATATATATATATATATATATATATATATATATATATATATATATATATATATATATATATATATATATATATATATATATATATATATATATATATATATATATATATATATATTATATATATATATATATATATATATATATATATATATATATATATATATATATATATATATATATATATATATATATATATATATATATATATATATATATATATATATATGAACTTCTAGTTTTGAATCTGTTTAGTTTTATGAAAATATATATGTTTATCAGTAGCACATTTAACAGTGCTTTTATTAACTGACAAAAATTGCGTTTAACATTCTATAGATTTGGAAGAGAATTTGTGTGCCACAGTTGCATTTTGACATTCAAAGTGTGTGGTTGTGTTACTGAGAGCGTTCCCTATTAGTTTATTATATTAAACCTTGCATGGATAACTTTATGAAACGCTATTTTTTTGTGATTTTTATGTTCATATTTTCGATTATTTAAATGTTTAGTGTCTATAACATGCAATATATGTGTCGGAGAGCGAGATATTTGAAAGTGTTGTATAAATGTCTATTATTTTTTAAATATTAATGAAGGTTAAATAAATTTACTTTTTGCGCTTCGCTACCTGGAACTGTTTAACATTATAAAAATTAATGAACTGTTTTTTTTTTTTTTATTTATTTTTTTTTTTATTTTTATTTTTATTTTTTTTATTTTTTTTTTATATGAAATAATTTTTTTCCTGTTT
>SEYY01005246.1:20000-35000 GCA_009176605.1 Armadillidium nasatum | reverse complement strand
ATCCGTTTCTACAGATTTTCCCTTCTTTACCTTTCTTACTTCTACATCCACTTCCTCCTTACTAATTTACAGCGCCTCTTCCTCAATAACTACCTCCCCATTATACCCCACCCTCTCCCTCCTCTACAATCTCCTTCTCCTCCCCATTCAACAATTCACTAAAATATTTTCTCAAACTATCTCCTACTTCCTTCTAACCATGTAATAACTCCCCATCTTCCTTCTTTACTTTCTCTCTCCACTCTTCCTCCCTTATCCTCCCCCTATTTACCTCCTTGCAAAACATTTTATTTCTCTCCTTAAAATTTTCTACTCCACTCCTCTTCCACTCTCCTTTTTGCCCTCTTAACTTCCATATTCACCTCCCTACACCTCTCCCTATTCTTCTCCCAATCCATAGCCTCCTTCGTTCCCAAATACCTGATAAAAACATCCCTCTTTCTTTTCACATTATTCCCCAGCTCTTCATTCCACCATTCACCCCTTTTCGTTTATCAATTATCTATTTTCTTGACCCCACACACCTTTCTCAAACCTCCGCTAAAGCTCTCTTCAATTTACTCCATTCCTCTTCCACCCAATCCACCTCACTTCCCATTACCTCCCTCCACTTCTCCCTTATCCTTTTATGTAGTCTCCTCTCTTCTCTTCTTCTTCCAGCCTTTCCACCAGACATCCAACCAGGAAACGACCATAACTCACACGCTTCCTCAACTCAGTACACCTTCGAAGTTAATCATAATTTTATCCTTAAAACTTTACAACGTACTTCCCTAATCTACTAAGAATATTCTTTTACTACCTAATTTACTTTAGAAACCTATCTATTAAGTTAAAACCTTAAATTCTACTCTCCCAATCTACTATGAATTTCATTTTCTACCTAAATTACTCTAAAACCTAATTGTTAACTTAAAACCTTTTAACTATTTCTCGTATAATATTATTTTAATAACCCATTCCACTCTAAAATAAATAGAAACAACAACCCACTCCACTCTAAAATAAATAAAGAAACTATATTATATATAATAATATATAAACTATAATATTATATATATATATTAGTTATATATATAAAATAGAATATATATATATATATATATATATATATATATATATATATATATATATATATATATATATATATATATATATATATATATATATATATATATATATATATATATATATATATATATATATATATATATATATATATATCAGCGTTTCTCACCTAACTGCAGGGTGGTGTCAGTTTCAGATCAGGAATGCTTAAGTGATTGTATAATCTTTCTGGCTGTTCAAGTCTCAGATCGTTCAAGTCTTTGTAGTCATTAAAGGAACATCTTATTTGAACCATTCTTTTTCACGTACTTTTTTAATTTTGCATCAACCACTAACACAGTAGTGTCAGCGAAAAATATATATATATATATATATATATATATATATATATATATATATATATATATATATATATATATATATATATATATATATATATATATATATATATATATATATATATATATATATATATATATATATATATATATATATATATATATATATATATATATATATATATATATATATATATATATATATATATATATATATATATATATATATATATATATATAATGAAGAGAAAAACGTTATTTAAATTCATCTATGTAAGATATTATTTATAGAACTTTACTTTTTCCTTCTGAAAACAGATGTGAATTCACCTTTCAAATGCAAATCCCTTCTCTCCATTCAGGCTTCCTTTGGTTATTAATTAATGTTTCAGAAATATTTATGACTCAAGTGTCATTTCTTGAAAAAAAAAGCTGCCAAGTGTTGTGATGTCTCTGCAGAATAATTAAAGTGCTTGTAAATTTAATATATGCATAATATATACACATATATACAAACAATATCACACAATATATATATATATACATATATATATTTATATATATATATATATATATATATAATATATATATATAATATATATATATAATATATATATATATATATATATATATATATATATATATATATATATATATATATATATATATATATATATATATATATATATATATATATATATATATATATATATATATATATATAAGTTGGGATACACCAAGTACTGATGTTTCCTGTGTTATTGGGACAGTCGGGCTAGGTCTTCTCACTATAATATAAAGGTCTAGCTCCCAAGGGAAAATCTCTCCCCCGGAGAGAAAAATGTCCAGCATCATCCTCTGGTAGAAAGAAGCAAAACTGTTTTGTCCCCTCTACACATAAAACTTGATCTCATGATGAACTTTGTGAAGGGATTGAACCTAGAAGGAGAAGCATTTCAGTACCTCAGAGGACTATTTCTACTGATCAGTGATGCTAAAGTTAAAGAAGGCATCTTTATTGGCCCGCAGATTTGTTATCTTAATGATAAAAACATCGAGCAAGTTCTCCAGGATCATAAGAAAGCAGCATGGGAGGCATTTAAAGATGTTATGCATGGCTTCCTGAGAAATCGAAGAGTTGACAACTATGTGGAGATTGTGAATAATCTTCTAGAAAAGTACCATCGATTAGGCTGCAACATGTCACTGAAAATACATTTTCACTTGGACTTTTTCCCTGACAACTGCGGTGCAGTGAGTGACGAACATGGAGAGCGATTCCACCAGGACATTTTGAAAATGGAACAGAGGTATCAGGGAAGATGGAACACTTCTATGCTTGCTGACTACTGTTGGGCAATGACAAGAGACACCCCAGAAAAGAAGTTCAAGCGACTAGCAAAGAGAAGACGTTCGTGATTAAGCTCTTTTATTTGAGGTTTTATGTATCCATAAAACGAGAGTGAGGCCTATTAAATAAAATCTAATGTGACATTCTTATTTCTCGTCCCAAAATTAGGGTAGTTTAGCTCTTTTGAGAAAGGAAAGAGTTTCAAAGTGCATTTTTTGTATTTCTATTTGAGATTAGCATATCTAAAAAACTAGAGCTAATAAACAAAATCTAATGTCATATTCGTTTTTCTTGAACCAAAATTTGGGTAGTTCACCTATTTTGAGGAAGGAAAAAATTTTAAAGTACATTTTTGTTGACCAGTGTAATTACATATATAACTCCTAGTTCGACCACAATAAATAGGATCTTTCAGTCAGCGGAAATTTGTTAGGGTTGGGATGGTTCTGAGGATATTACTATATTACTTGGCAAGTGAGGAGTGAGGCGATTTTAGGTGTCTTGTGTGGTTCTTTTGGTTATAGTGGTGGCTGTAAAATATTACAGCATTGTTTGGATGAGGGAGAGATTTATTGGGGTCTTTTATGGCTTCATTTAGAACTCGTAGGTTTTTCTGAGAGTTATGTGGCTGTTTCATTACCTGCCAGATTCTGTTATTATTAGAGTTGGATTAGATTGCTTTGTAGGTATTTTTTAAATTTATTTGTTGTGTGAGTTGATATTAGTGTTGAAGATTTGTGAGTGATTAGGATTAATATTTGTGTGATAAGATCAACTGTATTGTGTTTCTTTGTTGTCAGTTTATTCCTTTGCTCTAATAAATTGCAAATTTCTAGAGTTAAGGGAGTGGTTGTCTTTGGTTATGTAAAAATTTGATATTGAATTTTTTATTTTGGTGAGGATATTGATGACTGAATTTAGGGAGCGGATGTTTGATACTTCATGTTGAGTCAAAGCATTTCAATGGAGCGAGTGAGGGAGTGAAGTATGAACAATTTGCTTTTTTTTTACAGTTTGTAAATATTCTTGTGTTCTGGGATAATATCATTTGGTTACAGTGTATGTGATTATAATAGTGACATGATAGGATGTTAGATTTATATCTGTTTTAAAAGCGAGATTTGGATGGGGTTGTATGTTTATTACGTTGTGTATGATATTGCTGATTAAGATTTAAAAGATTAAATATTCAAAATTGGGTTATTTATGAGGTTCGTTTTATCGATTATGGTGTCGTGGTAGATTATATTTTCTTTTATGAAAGTGAGCAGAGTGTGGTTGGTTGTCTGGTTGTTGTTGTATGTGGAATCATAACAATATAATGGGGTTTCGGGAGTGTTTGTTGGGGTGTAAGCTTCTTGAATTAATGATTTATCTATATTAAGTTTACTGAAAATTAGCGTATTTTTAATGCTGGCAATGTTGGAAACATTTTATTTTTGTTGGATCCACTTATTGCAGTTTTAACAGAGATGGGTATTATTGATTTATTTAGAACATATGGGACACATGTATTTGATGGGGTCTGGGTTTGAGTGTATAACTCGGGCATGTTGTAGTATTTGAGAGATGATTACCGGGTTGTCACCTCTACTAGAAGAGAAATTAAAAAAGTAGAGTAAGAAACAGGAAAGTGAGAGAACCTGGCCACATTAGTGGGAGGAACGCGAGGTTCCTTTCCATTCATCAATGAATTCCTTCACACGCTTTTCCATGTTACGGAAGGTTACCGTCATCATATTGGGAGTCACAACGTCAATTGCCTATCGAATGTTGTCTTTCAGTTACATGAAAGTAGGTGACTTGTTACCAAAGAACTTCCCTTTCCTCATGTCCCATAGAAAGAAATCCAACTGGGTAAGGTCAGGCGATCTTAGTGACTAAAGTCCCTTGGAATGGCCCGAACTTCAGATGAGAATCCTATTTCGTATATGCTGATACCTTGAGCGTGTGGCAAGTGACGACATCCAGCTTAAAATAGCTAGTACGGAGTTCCTCTTCATTCAAATGATTTACGAACTCGTTGAAGATGCTGATAAAAAAATTTTTTTAATGTATGTTCAGTACCTCGATATAAATGCATATTTGGGGACCAAGAGCGAATGTTACCCTGTAGTATCTTCAGAATATTAATTTTAAAAATCCTAATATGTGAGAACATGAGCAGACATTCAAATTTCTAGTACTTTTAAATTTAAAGAACTCATAAATTGATGCAGAAACAATCTTTTCTTCAGTTTCTGGAGTAATTGGATTTTCGTCTTGGAGTGTATTTTTAGCCCAGACTACTAAACAGCTTCTCGCTCTCAATATAACTAAGTTAATTGGCATAATAATCGGCAGAATACTGACAATGACGATTGAGAAAATATGCCGATTTTGCCGATGACGATGACAATTAATCGTCCCATCACTATATATATATATATATATATATATATATATATATATATATATATATATATATATATATATATATATATATATATATATATATATATATATATATATATATATATATATATATATATATATATATATATATATATATATATATATATATATATATATATATATATATATATATATATATATATATATATATATATATATATATATATATATATATATATATATATATATATATATATATATATATATATATATATATATATATATATATATATATATATATATATATATATATATATATATATATATATATATATATATATATATATATATATATATATATATATATATATATAAATTATGCGCCTCTAATCTCTTGGAAATTTTCTACATATTTCTATTTAAATATTCAGATTACCAACTCTAATGAGTAGAGTCAGTTTCTAGGCAATAACCCAATTTGTTTAAAATATAGTTAAAATATATTTTTTAATTTTTTATATTTTATTCTCGAAATGACAAGCTATCAGTCATGGCTTTAAAAACCTAAAAGAGAAAATTTGCCAGAGGGGAAACGACTTAGAAGCTCCTCCTCTCTATGGAAACAAAAGAAATTCCCTCGTTTAAGATGATTACCTCTCTGAGGGAAAATCCTTCAATTCTTTGGAAGTTCATAAAAGGAAAGAGGGGAAAACATAATAAAAAAAATAACGAAAATAAAAAACCTCCTTTAAGGTAAACAAATGGTATTCACCAAATTTTTCCCCTTCTTATCTTAATATTTTCCCCTCAATTTCCACAGTTCTTTTATAACACTTCACGGATGATTCATTTTTGATAGTGTTTTGGTGGTTGATTTATTTTTGGAAGAGAAAAGTATCGACAGGATAATTGTTCTGCGGTTGACTAACATTGTCACTATATTGCCGTTTTGTTCACTTTGCTTATTCTTCTACATTGCTTACGGGAATACGAATGCACAAACACACACACACACACACACACACACACACACACACACACACACACACACACACACATATATATATATATATATATATATATATATATATATATATATATATATATATATATATATATATATATATATATATATATATATAGTAGCGGGAACTTTTGCAGACAGGACCATTGCTAGTGTCAACTTTTACTGAGGGGAAATAGATCACGCTTTTATCTGGGCTTTTTGGGATTTTTCGGTGGCATTTGCGATTTTTCTTGTGGTTTTTTCAGTGGCACTTGTGGTTTTTACTTATTGTTCTCACGATCTTTCATGAAATATTTCTAGCTTTTCCTAGCTTTCTTTAGTGGCACGTGCCACTCTTACTTTGGTAACGTCCGTCTCGCTGACACTGAGAGTAAAGCCTTATTGCAGTGATACTTGGAAACATTGCATTGTGAAGTCCCAGTACTGGATCATCTTGACACTATAACGTCACCCGTCCACCATCTAGATTTTTGACCACGCCATCTTGGATTTGACCATGTAGTTTCCGTCATCTTGATCACGTGGTGCCATCATTCGTAGATTTGATAACGTGGTTTTGAATTTTTCTGCCTTTTCCTTGACATCATTTTAGCTTTCTATAACGAGTTAAAATCAAACTTCAAAACTGTCGAGACTGAGATTCGAAACCTTACCCTCTCGGTTGAAATCTATGACGTTACAATCACACCAAACTGGATCATTCCTTTGAAAAATAATTTGTTCAATTTAAGCGCAACTTTTTCCCTTCATCGCGACTTTTTCCTTTGCGATTTGGAATAATTTATTACTTTATTAAATATATAATTACGCCTACGTCATAGATTACATCCTGCAAATATTTTGCATACTTCATATAAAATTTATATAATTATAATTATTACATAATGTTTTAATATAAATTTTATTAATGAATGTCACTAAATAAATTTCTTTATCGTATTATTATTATTATTATTATTATTATTATTATTATTATTATTATTATTATTATTATTATTATTATTATTATTATTATTATTATTATTATTATTATTATTATTATTATTTTGCGTTATTTATATCACGTGACTTTGAATCAGAGGGACATGGATTCAAAGTCGGAGCAAAAATTAGAATCCGTAAGACCTCAAGTTCCGTATTCATGATTATTCCTCTAAATACGTAACAGAATCGACGGAGAAGCCGCGCGAACGCATGCACATATACAATCACGGAAAATGATATAGACATTTTATGTTTAGAGACATTCTGAATATTAACAACTTCTTTTTAGTGAAATCTGGCAACACGTTTATGTGTACTAGTTCAAATACCTAACATCATTATCATCATGTTTTCAAACACGAATGTATAAATCGCTACTGTGACGTTGCGCCATTTCTTTGAATGTTTTGCTTTTTTTGTCATGACCTGATTCTCAGGACTATTTATTTTCTTAACTAACTAACATCATCAAAAAACAACTTCAACTCCGTATTTATTTTTAATTTTTAACTTCTTATTTTTATTTTATTCATCTTTTAAATATTTAATAAATAAAAACTCTATATCCTGTCTGGAATTGGTAGAAACTCCTATAATCAACAAACGTCTATACATTCTTAGTAAGTACGAACAAAATAAACAGGCATCTGTGACGTTATAACCACGTGAATTATATTTTCCTCGTAGTCAACCAATACCCAATACCTGATATTTCCTGTTATCGGTGCCGTATCCTCGAAGATACCCTCCGTGCTCAGAATAACGTAGAGGGACTAACGCACGTGCAGGCACACACAGCACATTACTTCCATTTACCGTTTTATAAAGTAATAAACTTGAATAAGCATGACTTTGAACCGTGATAATGCTTTCGTGTCAAGGACTGATTTTCTTATCCAAGTGTCATCATGAATAAACAAGTCTGTATTTACATTTTATGTCTAACATATTTTTTTTCCTCAAATGATTTTTATTTTTTTTCTCAAGAAATATTTTTATTTTTCAAAAAAAAAAAAAAATGTTTTTCTTAACTTTATATGTATATTTGATGCACTAATGCACTGATACACTGATACACTAAGATATTAGATGATCAGAGGTGCTATAGAATTTCTTCACTCCACCCAGTTGCTTGCACTATATAAGGGTGTGGTTCGTCACTGTATGGAGTACGCCTTACACATCTGAGGTGGTTCCACTCAAACAGCTTTCCATGAAAAGATGGAGTCTAGGGCTTTTCGTCTTATCAACTCTCCTGCTCTCACAAATTCTCTCCAGCCTCTTTCTACTCGTCGAATTGTTGCTTCAGTTTCTCTATACTATCACTATTACAATGGACACTGCTGTACTGAACTCTGAACTCCCTCGTCGCATAACTCCTCAATTGAGAAGAGCTCGTGCGACACGTCTTTCAACACATTTTCATCCTTTTTCTGTTGAACTCTTTGACCCCAGATTGAGTCGCTATGCTCAATCTTAAGTGTACTCAACTGGTAAAGTCTGAAACACACTTTATTGTTTTCTCAAATTCCTTTGACTTACACACTTTCAAACGCCGTATATCAGGAAATATTGGCCTTTAACGACCATATTTCCGATGTTTCCCAAACTTTGGTGGGATTCATTAGGCCTACGGCCTTTACCCACCAGAGGTGAAATAATATAATATATATATATATATATATATATAATATATATATATATATAATATATATATATATATATATATATATATATATATATATATATATATATATATATATATATATATATATATATATATATATATATATATATATATATATATATATATATATATATATATATATATATATATATATATATATATATATATATATTATATATATTATATATTTTATATGTTTTTTTTTTTTTTTTTTTTTTATTTTTTTTATGCAAATAAATAAATAAATAGTATATATATTATATTAATTTGCAACAAATTACATCTAACTGAGTAAGTAAGAAATATTATAATATGAGAACATAATTTTGCGTGTGTGCATGTATTATTTTTTATTATAAAGAAAATAAGAAATAAAAAAAATAATCCCTTTGACATGAACTTAAATTTAAAAAAGGAAAAAAAAAAAAAAAAAAAGGAAAAAAAAAAAAAAATAAAATCTAAAAAAAAAAAAAAAAAAAGGAATTTTTTTTTTTTTAATTTTAAATTTTTTAAAAAATTTTTTTTAAATTTTTTAGTAAATTAGTTTGTATTTTTTTAATTTTTTTAATTTTTTTTTAATTTTTTTATTTAAAAAATTTTTTTTTTTTTTCCGTAAAATGATAAGAAGTGGAGAATAAGAAGACGACCTAAATTTTTTTGACAATTGCAAAGACAAAAACTTTCCTCTTTAATTATTCAATATATATATATATATATATATATATATATATATATATATATATATATATATATATATATATATATATATATATATATATATATATATATATATATATATATATATATATATATATATATATATATATATATATATATATATATATATATATATATATATATATATATATATATATATATATATATATATATATATATATATATATATATATATATATGTTCATTACGCCATATCCCGCATGATGCAGGGTGCCGTCGACTGCTGGAATATATATATATATATATATATATATATATATATATATATATATATATATATATATATATATATATATATATATATATATATATATATATATATATATATATATATATATATATATATATATATATATATATATATATATATATATATATATATATATATATATATATATATATATATATATATATATATATATATATATATATATATATATATATATATATATATATATATATATATATATATATATATATATATATATTATATATATATATATATATATATATATATATATATATATATATATATATATTATATATATAATATATATATAATATATATATTATTTAATATTTTTCGAAGTTTTTTTTTTTTTTTTTATTTATTTAATTTTTGATTTTTAATTTAATCAAAATTAAATTTAAATAAAAAAGAAAAAAGAATTTAAATGAGTAAAAAATAAATAATGAAATAAATAAATAGATAAATAATAAAAAAATAAAAAAACAAACAAATAAATAGGTAAATAAAAAAATAAATATCGAAGTAAATAACAAATAAATAAACAAATAAACAAATAAATAGGTAAATAAATAAATTAAAAGAGAAATAAATATGTAAATAAATGAATAAATAGGTAAATAAATAAAAAATAAATAAATTAATAAGTAAATAAACAAATAGATAAATAAATAAAATATATATAAATATATAATTTTTCTTAATTTAAACTAAATAATAAATGAATCTGAAAAACACACATACGAGAAAAATCAGCTCGAGGTATCGAACCAGCGTAATATATATATATATATATATATATATATATATATATATATATATATATATATATATATATATATATATATATATATATATATATATATATATATATATATATATATGAATTCTGGCAATACATTATTAATTTATTGCTATTATTATTTATTATTGTTTATTATTATTACTTGTTATTTTAATATTAATATTATTTACTTATTGTTATTATTATTACTATTATTATAATTATTTAATTATTCTTTATTAATAAAACTAATTAAAATGAATGTAATTTAATTTTTATATACAGTTTACCAAATATATATTATTTATTATATATATATATATATATATATATATATATATATATATATATATATATATATATATATATATATATATATATATATATATATATATATATATATATATATATATATATATATATCGAAAATTGATTTCCTTCATTCTTATAATTGAGATTTTGGATCCCAAACTTTTTTTTTTTCCTTTTTTTGAAAATAAATTGAAAAGGAAAATATTATTGAAAAAGAATGATTGAAAATAGTTGAGATTCGAACCACCTGTGCAATGACGATTATTTATATCTGAGAGGAACACTGAAGCTAAAAAAAAATATGAGAAAGAATTCGTGAAGTGTCGAAACACCTGATCCATTTTAGAGCAAAGTTACCGACCGAGCTTAAAAGAGAATATGTAAGTTCTTTGCTATTAAAGTTTCAAAAAAATTTATCAATTTCTCAAAGTTTTATTCAGAGGTTTTATTTAAAGGTTTTAAATTTTACATTAGGTCCTATACAATTAAGTACAAAAATAATAATAATAATAATAATAATAATAATAATAATAATAATAATAATAATAATAATAATAATAATAATAATAATAATAATAATAATAATAATAATAATAATAATAATAATAATAATAATAATAATAATAATAATAATAATAATAATAATAATAATAATAATAATAATAATAATAATAATAAAAATAATAATAATTAATAATAATAATAATATTAATAATAATAAAAATAATAATAATAATAATAATATTAATAATAATAATAATAATAATAATAATAATAATAATAATAATAATAATAATAATAATAATAATAATAATTGCGACTGTCTAGGTTCCTGGAAAGCGGCTGCTAGTGGAAAACACTGTACGGTTTCCTTTGAGCCCCAATGTTTCATACATGTATAACATTTTAATTTTTTTAATAAAACACATAATAATAATAATAATAATAATAATAATAATAATAATAATAATAATAATAATATAATAATAATAATAATAATAATAATAATAATAATAATAATAATATATATTATATATATATATATATATATATATTATATATATATCAATATATATATATATATAATTTATATATATATAGCATATATATATATATATATATATATATATATATATATATATATATATATATATATATATATATATATATATATATATATATATATATATGTATATATATGTGTGTGTGTGTGTGTGTGTGTGCATTAAACTGCTAATTATTTTAAAATTTACTTGTTAATGTAATAAAATTAATATTAAGCATTAATTTAAAAGGTGTAAAATTTTGATGTTAGAATTTTTTTTATATTGGAAAAATTATGAAGAATTTAATAGGTTTAAATTGATCTTGAAACTTCTCTAATTGCTCTCTGTCTTTCTATCTATGTAATTTATTTTTGGTTTTCTTTCTGATTATTCTATTTATACTTTTGTAAAGACCCATATTTATTTTCTTAACTTACTCTATTTTCTATTGGATTTTCTTAGTATTTTGTGCGATCTTATTCTTATTTCTTTTCTCTCTTTCATTTCTATTCTTCATTTCATCACTTTTCCACTCTTAGGTCTATGACAATCTTGTACATTACTTACCCAGCAGAAAATCTGGCAAGCAAACCCAGCAGGTATTAGAAGATAGAATATGTGTCTCGTTTACAGGTTTATTAATATCTAAGTATGGCAGTTTTACTTAATCTGTTCAATGCAGTTTTCCGATATAACTGTAACCTTCTTCGAAAAGACCCAATTCAAATTTCCTGTCTTAATAATTCGGGAGTATATCCTCTTTTTTCCGATAACATAATTTCTTTCTTAAGATTTTCATAAAGCAAGTTTTAACGTACATTCTGAAAATTTTCACGTCATTTCATTTTTTTGCGTGATTCTTCAATGTAATACATTGTAGTTGCATGCCATGTATATGTTATCTGCAGAAATAGGAATGTAGGTGAGAGTGGATCGAAGAGTTTACTCTGATAAAAAAAAACTCCAACTACATACTACTTTCTTTAGAAAGTATTATTTATTTTAAATCACTCAGTCAATATATTATATCTTCATTAAAAACAAATAATTTTTATTGAAATAAGTTGTCTAAAATTTTACTAAATATTGGATTTTCAAGTAGAAAAACCAATGTACTCTTTATGTCAGTACTAGTTCACTTTTAAGAAATGGAACTACATAAGTAATTTTAAAAGAATATCATTGTAAAAAGATATAAAATAATAATTAACGACAGCATCAAAGTAATGGACACATTCTCTTCAATTATTACGTCAAATATCAGAAGAAAATTATTATTTAATCCATTAAATACATTTATTCAACATAAAAGTTTTAACCTTTAGATACAATTCAATATTTCAAGTAGGATTATTGTCGAAAGGAGGAATAATGCTTTATTATATCAAGGAGAGATTAAAATATTCATTGAAATATATGAACCAAATTATCGGAGTTATATTTTCATTTTTGTAAAACAGAATATAAGTTCAAAAGATTACTGTTTAGAATGAATTTAGTAAGATTTTTATTATAAATTATATTTATATATATATATATATATATATATATATATATATATATATATATATATATATATATATATATATATATATATATATATATATATATATATATATATATATATATATATATATATATATATATATATATATATATATATATATATATATATATATATATATATATATATATATATAATATATATATATATATATATATATATATATATATATATATATATATATATATATATTTTCTTAACAATTAACACACAAACTAAAAACTATTTTCTTTAAATATATGAATATATATATATATATATATATATATATATATATATATATATATATATATATATATATATATATATATATATATATATATATATATATATATTATATATATATATATATATAGTTTTCTTAACAATTTAACACACAAACTAACCACTATTTTCTTTAAATGATCATGAAATTTATTAATATTTTTTTCACAAATCTATTAATCAAATGACTATTTTTATGACCTTTTAACTTAATCGATTCGTCTGTGGAGAACACGCCTCCTTCGGCTTAAAAGGTTAAATAAATCTGCCCTTCAGAATTCTACCACAAGTCTTTAGTTTGAAATGTTGAAAAAACAAAACTTTTATTTTATTGGTGGATTTGAATCTACAAGGCATTTTTTTTTATTTTATATTTCTACAGTTTTTTTTTTTTTTTTACTTTATAAAATATTATTTAAAAAATTCATATAATATTTAATATATATATATATATATATATATATATATATATATATATATATATATATATATATATATATATATATATATATATATATATATATATATATATTTTTTAATTTTTTTTTAAATTTTTTAAAATTTAATTTTTTAATTTATTTTTTCAAAATTAAAAAAGGTTAAATTTATTATTATTTTCATTATTATTATTATTATTATTATTTATTATTATTATTATTATTATTATTATTATTATTATTATTATTATTATTATTTGCAATTGTGAAATCATTGAAGTAACATAATTTTATGAGGTAGAGTCTAGTGCTTTTCGTCTTAAAAACTATAGCTCTCACTAATTCTCACCAATTTCTTTCTTTCCTTAGAATTGTTGCATCACTCTCTCTCTCTCTCTCTCTCTCTCTCTCTCTCTCTCTCTCTCTCTCTCTCTCTCTCTCTCTCTCTCTCTCTCTCTATGTTATCACTATTACAACGGACACTGCTCTTCTGAAATCCCTAGTCGCATGCCTCCTCCAATGAGAAGGGCTCGTGCGACTTGACTTTCTACACAGTTTCATCCTTTCTCTGTCCAACTTAACCTCTATGCTCAATCTTTCATATACTCTACTGGCAAAGTCTGGAGCACATTCCCTTTATCTGTTTTCCCAACTTCGTTTGATGTACACATTTTCAAACTCCGTGTATTGGAATATGAAAGCCTTTATTTTGACAATGATTGAGATATTTCCCCAACTCTGTCGAAAATTAGTAGGACT
>SEYY01005246.1:0-2500 GCA_009176605.1 Armadillidium nasatum | reverse complement strand
TTCGTTATAGAGTTGCAAGAAAATTTAATCCAATTCAGAAGTCTCCAAATTAGAGACACAAGAATAGACAACACAGTTGCGCACATATGCTCAACATCCGCCTTTGACTGAAAATTGAAGATAGAGACGGTGGGAGGTAATAGTGTAGGGTTTTCTGTCACAGCACTCAAACTCTTTAGGTTCAGCTAAGAACGAGAGACGAGGTCAAGAAAAAAAGAGATGGTGTCTATTATCTTCCTAAATTATTATTTCTATGTTGTTCTATAAATATTTTTCATATAAATAGAATTGTTATTTAGGAATATAGATTATTCTGGTAAAATCAATATTCGTTCTATATTTTCATATACATTCCACTTTGAAAAAATCTACGTATTATATTGATTGGTTTATCGTTATATTAAGATTAATGCAACATCAATAATTTAATGAGTCATAATAAATAATAATGAAATCAATAATCACTAATAATAAAAAGTAATAATAAAAAGTAATAATAATAATAATAATAATAATAATAATAATAATAATAATAATAATAATAATAATAATAATAATAATAATAATCAAAGTAATGATGAAGTTAAGATCAGAATTTCTAAAATTCGTATTGAAGTAAAAATATTTTGAAAATGAAACAATGACACAGGTTAAAACGATGATTATCTCATTAGTCCTGCAATAATTTTTTGACTTTTCACTTGCTACAGGATATAACGAGTTGATTCATATATCTTGCATGTATAACTTAAAACTTTTCAAGCAAATTAAGATTGTAAACTTACTATTTGTGAGAATAGAAAGACTTTTGAATTTTATTTTTTATTTTTTTTTTATGAAAAGCAGCAAACATTTTGAAAAAAAAATTTAAATTTTGATTAATTTTTTATATTAATACCTTTCAATAATTATGACTTTTCTATCTGTGAGAAAATATTAAGAAATTTGTCATTTTTTTAATATTGTAACTAGAATAATGAAGTACATTATTTGTAGTCCTTATTTAAATTAATCACTTAAATTATATATATATATATATATATATATATATATATATATATATATATATATATATATATATATATATATATATATATATATATATATATATATTATATATATATATATATATATATATATATATATATATTATTTTTAGCTTCATTAAAGATTTTATTACTTTAGATTGATAAAATTTTGTTTTAAAAAAGGTAAGATGAAATATATTGAAGATAAGGCAAAGTTAAACAAATTACTCTCTCTCTCTCTCTCTATATATATATATATATATATATATATATATATATATATATATATATATATATATATATATATATATATATATATATATATATATATATATATATTCTGGTGGATAAAGGCACAGGCCTATTAATTTCAATCAAAGTCGATATTATATAAGGAACTCTGAATATGAAAGAAAATACCCAAATTATTTTTTCCCATCGAAGAAATGAAATAACTTAAACATTGGTTTCAAGAATAATAACAAATAAATTTCAAAAGAGAAAGTAAATTCTGCCATCGATCTTTTTTCTCTTACTAAGTATGTGAAAGTCTTTTGTATTGGAGAAGATTTATCAAATGAAAAGGTACTCAATAACTTTGATGTATTTATATACATTACATGATTTATTTTGAACCACTATAATATCATTTTTATTTTAATAATAATAATTAACAAAAATAATAATAATAATAATAATAATAATAAAATAATAATAATAATAATAATAATAATAATAATAATAATAATAATAATAATAATAATAATAATAATAATAATAATAATAATAATAATAATAATAATAATAAAAAAAAATAAAAATAATAATAATAATAATAATAATAATAATAATAATAATAATAATAATATAATAATAATAATAATAATAAAATAATAATAATAATAATAATAACAAAATTTTTAATCTTTGATCTTTAATTTTATGAATTTTTCTGTTACAAAATGTTTACTAGCAAATATCCTATAATTTAATAATATCATATATATATATATATAATATATATATATATATATATATATATATATATATATATATATATATATATATATATATATATATATATATATATATATATATATATATATATATATATATATATATATATATATATATATAATAATATTATATATATATAATATATATATATATATATATATATACTATATATATATATATATATATATATATATATATAATATATATATATATATATATATATATATATATATATATATATATATATATATATATATATATATATACATATATATATATATATATATATATATATATATATATATATAATATATATATATAATATCATATATATATATATATATATAATATATATATATATATTATAATATATATATATATTATATTATAACTACTATATATTATTAATATATTTTACATTTCATTAAAGTTATTAAAATAGAAAAATAAAAAAT
>SEYY01005245.1:32500-36915 GCA_009176605.1 Armadillidium nasatum | reverse complement strand
TGCAATGCCCCTCGACAATACTACCAAAAGGAGTATTTATTGTGAAGTACTTCTTACTGTTTTCATGCAATGGAAGATTATAAAAGGCCTTTGTTAATTCTAGTTTGGTAAAAATCTTGCATTTTGCAATTATATTTGCTACATCTCCAAGGTTTGGGAGTGCGTAGCAATCTCGAACTGATATTGCATTCAGTTGCCTCAGGTCTGCAACTACTCTCACCTCTGTCTCATCCTTTCTTAAGACATTAATGGGGAAGCCCCAGTCGCTGTTGCTTCTACTTAATACTCCGGCTTCAAGCAATTTCTGCAGCTCCGCTTTTGTTTTATTGTAGACTAGCAGGGAACCTCCGCGCTTTAACATTGATGGGTCCTCCTTTTACCTTAATTTCGTATGTAAAGTTACTCTTAAGCTCTTGCTGTACCCTTTCAAGTAGAAGACTTCCTACTGCTGCACGTAAGTCTTTCCCGCTCGTGACGTCACCTTTTCCATTCATCTCCTTACTTGCATTCGCACTGTTGCCAAATCTTGCCCATTCATTCATTTGTTCAATTTTTAGTTTCGAATTTATTTTTAAATAAGGGTTTTCAAATAAATGTTTAAAAGTATTAATAAGCTGGACAAGAGAGAGAATAGGGCTATTTGGCAAATTACAAGACAGTTTGAGAGTATAGCCAGAAAACTTACAATCTAAAATTTCATTATTACTATGAGGGTTACCAATTAGTCTAATACTAAAATTTGTTTCAGCTTCGATTAATATGATTTCCTTAAAGTTTAATATAAAGTTGTTACTACATAAAAAATCTAAACCTAAAATTGCCGTCGGCACATTTGCTTTTAACACTCCACCTATAAGGCGCCTGAGGCCAATATCAATGCTCATCGTCTCACTGCCGTACACCTCCACCGGCGTCTCGTTTGCAGCAATTAAATTCCCCACTACTTCGCTCATTCTATCCTTTGCCCTTGCAGGTATTACGCTTAAAATTGCACCACAATCAATTACAAATAGACTACCTGTTACTTTATCTTCTATTTTATAAAGAGGATACCATGCTTTATTTCTTAATCCTTCCGAGGCATTACTTTTTTTCTCAATGTTGGCTTCTACTTCCAAAATGGGCGTGGCTTCTTCCCTCTCTATTATTTCTGGCACGTCACTTATAAATTTTATTATTTTTTTTTTTTTTTTTTTTTTTTATTTTTTTTTTATTATTATTATTACCCATTATTCTTCTTCTTCTTCTTTTCTATTTTAATTTATTATTATTATTATTATTATTATTATTTATATTATATATTTATTACTATTATTATATTTATTATTATTATTATTATTATTATTATTATTATTATTATTATTATTATTATTATTATTATTATTATTATTATTATTATATATTATTATTATTATTATTTATTATTATTATATATTATTATTATTATTATTATTATTATTATTATTATTATTATTATTATTATTATTATCATTATTATTATTATTATTATTATATATATTATTATTATTATTATATTATTATTATTATATTATTATTTTTGGAGGACTCATAATCAACCAATAATTCCTTCCGTTTACTTCAATTTCTCCATATAATGTCTAGTGCAAGTCTCGGTTACAACTTTTACACCAACGACACCCGAAAACCTTACCATCTGCTTCTTTTTATGTTTGAGCTTATCGGGTGTCGTCTTCCCTCGTTTCCCGCATTGTCAGATCTAGCGGCGTAGTTAGTCGTTCTCATTGGTTTATTTCCCTTCTTCAAAAGAGGTGCCATGGCACATTGTCCGAATTCACATTTATAACTTTTATAGCCGAACTGCTGATGGTGCACTCAAAGATCTGCATCTCTTTGGTAGCCTGCGCGATTTCTGCTATTGTTTGTATCTCTTCTTGCACTTGCGCTTCTGCCACGTCTTTTAGGTTCCCCGTAGTTTCTTTGATTTTCCATTTCATAGCGATCGCTATATAATTTTTCGGCTATGAAATTCACGTTACTTGAAAGATTCTTTATTTGTTTCAAAATCTCAGAATGACTTTTAATTAACTCCTTTAAGCAATCGCTGTCTTCATTTTCTCCCGCGCATCGTGCCTTCTCGCAAGGAGAAGGCTTGCTTCCATCCCTTGTTCCCGTGGGGGAATGGGTTTTGTGTCCTTTCGAGAGTAGAAAACATTCTATACATGTTGTCTGCGATTCTCACAATTTCTTCTATTGAGGCACTCTCAACCATAGTTTGCAACGAAATTTGAATGGGGATTGGCATTTCTGTTAAAAATAGTTCTCTCATGAACTTTGCGTCGTTGTTCACAAGCAATGAATAATTAGAGTTTCCTAATGCATTTTTAACTCTCTCCAAATATTCGGAGGGTCTTTCGTCTGCCTTCAGCCCATGTTTAAAGACTGAGCGCACACTTTCTCGGAGGCAAGGGGCATATGTTGCATCTATGCCTTGTAGCAAATCTCTATAACAGTTGCTGCTCAAAGGGAACGTTAATTTAGAAATTAGAGTCGTGGGTAATATTGTAGATAACAATTTAACCTTCTCTTTAGGGTCGTTAACGGCATATAATTTAAATATGTTGTTTATGGTATTTACCCAGTTGATGGGGTCTGTTTCATCGAATCGCGGCAAGTCGCTCGCAAATAACGGTCGCTGGTGGGTTGACTGACTTCTTGGGGGAGAATTGGGGAAGTTGGGGGAATTTTCTTCTTCTGTTTCGGTTTCTTGAAGTTGTTGCTCGGAGGAGAGAATTCTCCTCCCTCTCTCTAAAAGAATCGTTGTTGCTTGGCGTTGGAGAGGAAATTTCCTCTCTGTTGGATACGTCGGAGTCTTTGGGTAGGTTTCTTTTCCCCTTTCCCCTAGTGGACCTTGCTTTTGGGGGAGTTTTTCTAATGCGTCGCATTTTGTAACTGTTTTCTCCTGACCTTTCCCCGATTTTCCAATTCTCTCTATTTTCTTGAAGTGTCTGTTTGTTTAATCTCCACCTTCTTTTGCAAAAATTACACTGTCAATTCAATTTGCAATGTTGAAATGTAGCAATACGTCACTCCAGGGTCACTAAAATATGCAATTGCAATGCAATTGCACGGTATATTAAGAAGTATAGGGTTAAGAATAGCTTTGTTCACTTATTATGTTTATTTCTTAAACCTAATAGTACAGCACAGTCAATTTTTTTTAATATTATCTATCTTCACTACACAGGACTTAGGCAAGGTTAATAATCTTAAATTCTACAGTTTATGAGCATTCACTACATAAGTATTGAATCTAAAGCACTTCAAACCCACTTCATTCCCTTTATAACAAGCCTTTTTCTTTCTTTTGGATAGCAGTGTTTCAATACAACTTCCTAGGCACGTAGTCATGACCTCACTAACTATCTCTTCTGCCTTCCTCCTTACGCCCTCACTCCTTTCGAATGACCAATCACGTTCGGTTTTAATATCACCTGATATAAGTTTGAGGGGTCGTGTTCATTTTATTATAATAATTATATATATAATATATATATATATATATATATATATATATATATATATATATATATATAATATATATATAAACAAACAAAGTAAGTTAAGTATTTACCTGATTTAAAGTTTCTATCCTAATATATAATTTCTAGAAAATACTTAACAAGACTGTCTATGAAATTCATTTTTCTAGAATACTTCAAGTATAAACTATTTAAAAAATTGAAGTTTTGAAGTTGCTGAAATTCTTATTTTTGACATCTAAGCTCTAAAGGAATGCAAAAAAATTAAATAAATAAATAAATAAATAAATAAATATAAAGTAAATAAAAAAAATTGTTTGTTGAAAAGGTTTACGAGTATAATACAGGTTTTAATTTGATGATACTTTTTATATTTTTTTATTTTTACTGTCTTTATATTTTTATTTATTTATTTATTTATTTATTTTATTTTTAAATTTGTTTACTTCACACCTCATCGCATTTTAACCCTTTACTGCGTAAGGAAATTTCTCTAGAGAAGAGATATTTTCTCAAGGGATCGAACCCTGAACCTTTGCTACACAAGCCGTTTTGTGTCATTATTGAGGAAATGATAGAAACTCAATACATAAAAAGTAAGATATTTTTTTTATTATTCCTTATCATCAAAATCTAAAATTTATAAATTAGCTTATTATTATTATTATTATTATTATTATTATTATTATTATTATTATTATTATTATTATTATTATTATCATTATATTATCATTATTATTATCATATTATTATTATTATTATTATTATTATTATTATTATTATTATTATTATTATTATATTATTATTTAAAATGTTAGTGAAACTTTGCAAATGCTGATTTTCTTCAAAAAGAAGTAATCAGAAAGGATTGTATATACGTTATTATTATTATTA
>SEYY01005245.1:17500-22500 GCA_009176605.1 Armadillidium nasatum | reverse complement strand
TAATAATAATAATAATAATAATAATAATAATAATAATAATAATAATAATAATAATAATAATTCATTCATTCATAAAGCTTTTTCAGAAAATGGTACATTTACAGGTTGAAAGTTTAATAGTAGGTCCTATTCTACTAATTCAATAATAATCTTAATAATCGTGACTGTCCACTTCACTGAAAAGGGGCTGCTGGGGATAAACAGTTTCCTTTAGCCCCGAAGTTTAATACATGTTAATATATATTTAATTATACTTTATTTAATAATTACAGGTTATGATAGGTTACTTCTAGAGTAACAAAAATAAATGTTAATCATAAGTAACAGTAACAAAGAACGTTACTTATGATGTTTACTTTGAAATACTGGTAATAATAATAGCAATGATGATATACTTTAAGATAATAATAGTAATAAAAATAATAGTTCGATAAGAATAATATACTAACGGGGGTGATATTATAATAATAAAATACTAATAACAATGATTACAATACAATAATATAATAGAAATAATAATGATAACAACTAATAATAATAATTGTAATCTATAACTTATATTGGATTTTCAATAATAGAACAATGACAGCAACCATGATGGATAATAATAATAATAATAATAATAATAATAATAATAATAATAATAATAATAATAATAATAATAATAATAATAATAATAATAATAATAATAATAATAAATAATAATAATAATAATAATAATAATAATAATAATAATAATAATAATAATAATAATAATAACCTATGATAATTATAATTTTCAAAATAGTATTACTAATTAAAAAAAAAAAATAATAATAATAATAATAATAATAATAATAATAATAATAATAATAATAATGATAATAATAATAATAGAATAATAATAGTTATTATTATTATTATTATTATCATCATTATTTTAATTATCATTATTATTATTATAGCAATTATGAAAATACTAAATTATAATTGTAAATTCTAATAATAAAATTTAAGGAAAATAAGGATGTACTCTTTAGTCCCTCAGTAATAAATAGATTTTAATGTATTTGTGAAATTACGCAAAGGTTGGTGACTCCTGTAAGATTTTAGAAATTCAATTTAATTCATCAATAGCCTTTTGTGAAATGATCCTTCTAAATTTAGTTACAATATATTTGATTTAATTATCTAGTGCATCATTTCTCATTCTTTTAAGCCTTGTGATACTACAGAAACCTAAAATATAAAGTTAATAGCATCATGATCCTCCCCGTCCCCACCCCGGAAAAGCTGAAACTGAGAATTAATAAGCTCTCGACCACTTAACTACTAATTAATGCTTGGCAGGTACCAAATTCAAAAGTGCAGTTTGAGATATTTATCGAACGGCTGTTAAATAAATTCATTCGAAAAAAAATTCGTTTTCTTCAATCTTTGTTTATAATTTAATGTAAAAAGGATTGTTATGTAAAAAAGATTATAAAAAAGTTTTTAGTTCTTTAAATGTTTTATTTTTTGAGACCCACTGCGACCACCATATAAGTGATCATTAACTATCCCCCTGGGAGTCTCGACCACCAGGCTGAGAAATGTCAGTCTAGGGCAGGGGTCGGCAACCTTTTGAGTCGGAAGAGTAAAAAATTACAATTTACAAAATTTCAAAGTTTTTAAGAGCCACAAAATTTTTTCTTGCCAACAATAAATAGTACTCGTATAAATAAAGTTTTTTGATAAAAAAAACTAATTTATTATTCATAAGAAAAAATATCTATTTATTCATATTTAAGTAGTGTTTTTCACAACAAATTAGATAATATATATATGGCATTATTAGATAATTACTTATTATTTAAGTAAAAAATTAAAACAATTAAACATTTACTTACAACACTAACTTGTACTTCAATAAAAACAATTGAGCAAACAAATTCAATGGGAGCGATGGCTTTGCATGGTTATTCAAGTAGAAAATTTAAACTTTACTAAACAATGTAACTTGTACTTAAAACAAAAAAAAAATAACATACATTTGAGCAAACAAATTCAATGGGAGCGTTGGCTTTGCATGGTTTTAGAAAGTGTGGATAAATTTGGCTCATAACTTGCTGTTTTAAGTTTCAAACACGACTAAATTTTCATTTGTTAGTTGAGAACGCTTGCTCGCACAAATATGTCGATCCGAAGATAGTCAGCACTCCAAATCATCTCACTGTAGCAATCTGGAAGACTATTCCATGCGTCGAATATAAGTGCCTCAACTCGCGGCATTTCTTTTAAAGCTGTCCACTTTTGTTGCGTTACGTACATACATTTCAGGACCTCCAACTCTTCCAACTTGCTTTTCAACTCTGTAAATTTTCCACTCCACAAAGCTTTACTTTTTAAATCGATCAATTGCATTTCTAGAGATCCAGTATCAATTCCAAATGGCTCAATGTGGATTTCGTTACAATTTGTGTTGAGAGGATTTACTATGAATGCTTGAGTGATTTTGTTGGTTTTGAATTGCTCAAATCTGTCAGCAAATTCATCTTTCATTTTTTTTATAACTGTGCTGAAGTAATTCGTGTCAACAGTTGCACTGGTTTTATCGCGATATTGCTTTAGAAATTGAAAATGAAGTAATTTACCTCTCTTAATATCTTCTGCAAAAAGAATTAATTTTTCTTCAAAACAAACCAATTCTTCTACCAAAACATGAGCTGGGTTTCCCTATCCTTGCAGTTTTAGATTCAGCTCATTTAATTTTGCTATGATATCCACCATAAAGTAAAATTTTTGCAACCATTTGTCGTTCTCTAATTCAGGGTGATTAATGTTTTTTCATTTAGGAATGTATTTATTTCATTCAAGCACAAAGCAAAACGTTTCAACACCTTACCTTTGGAAAGCCATCGCACTTTATTGTGAAGAAGGAGGTCGGAATACTGAGTAGTCTCCATTTCGTTTAAGAATTCTTTAAACTCGATGGTAGAGTGCTTTTGACAAGATGCTGTTAACAATCTTGATTACCAAATTCATGACCTCAACTATTTCGGCAGTAAATGTTTGGGCACAAAGCGCTTCTTGGTGTATTATGCAGTGAAACGTAAGAATTTCGTGGTTTATTTTGCTCTGAAGAATCGTTGTTGCCCCTTTATTTTTTCCTGTCATACTTCTGGCTCCATCAGTTGCTATTGAAACGATTTTATTTAATTAAATCGATCTTATTGTCTTCAAGGCATTTTTGCACGGCATTCGCTATATCTTCCCCTCTAGTTTATCCCGAGAGCGGTAGCAATCCTAGAAGTTCTTCTTTTGGACCTTGGGAAGACATATACCTGACAAAAAGAGCAACTTGTGCCGTGTCTTTTATGTTGCAAGACTCATCTATAGCAAGTGATAAGGCAGAAGAAAGTTGAATATCTTCCACCTGCAAATATGTTAAATTTGAAGACATTTTAGCTATTCTATCTTGTACTGTTTTAGCGGATAGTGGCAAATCTTTGATTTTTTCAAGATTTCTGGTTTGCTTTTGAAATCACGAAACAGTTCTTCAGATGCACGTATGAAGCAATCTTTGACATACTCACCATCTGTGAATGGTTTGCCTTTTTTTGCAATTTCTAGTGATACCGCGAAGCTTGCCAGATTAACATTACTTGTAGATTGCGTCCAGTTACTTAACATGGAACTTGATTATTGTTTTTGTTTTGGAGCTCGTCGACAGCTTTTTTTCGTTCTTCGCCGGCTGGATATTTACTAGCAAACTGAGTATGTTTTTTAGTGAAGTGTCTCTCTAAATTTGATTTCTTATTATGTGCGAGTTTTTCGTGGCAAATGAGACAAGTCGGAAGGCCATCTAAGTTGCATATGAAAGCGAACGACTCCGTCCAATCCCGATTGAATTCTCGATGCTCTTCTTCAGTTCTTCTCTTTTTTTTGTACATGCCATGCTTCCGGTGAAGCTGTAATAAGGAATTTTTAAAATTATTATTTAGGTATCCAAAACAGCAGATGACAAGTTTTGCAATTATTTTATGTCAACGTATACCTAATTAAATACATAGAGAAGCTGGGCATAATGAAATATAATTTATCAAAAAACATTTTACAACGATATTTCCCAATTAAAAATACTTACCTAAATAAAATAAATAATCCTCTAATAATTTAATTATTAAAATAAATAATTTAGACACGAAACACTGTTTGTCTCACTCTCTCACGTACTGATTGACCATAAGTACATAGTTTCGTCGCATCTGTGGTCACCTTCTGTGTGCCGTGATCGCAGACTGGCACGAACGGACTTGTCAGAACGTGTTTATCACGGCCCAGTCTGCATATTTTAGTTTTTTTTTTGTGGCAAATATTAGACACTTAGTTTACATATTTGCGTATGGAACTAAAGAGCCGCAGCTTCACATCCAAAGAGCCGCATGTGGCTCGCGAGCCGCAGGTTGCCGACCCCTGGTCTAGGGTAATGATTTTGTGCTACGGAGATTTGGTTTTCCTCACAGATTATTCCTGCGTTATTATGGTAGTCATAAATGAAACTAACTTCTAATATAAGATGGACAAAAATTCACACAGAAACTCGTGTAACAAAACCTAATCATTAAGCCAGAACGTTTCACTCTCTCTCTCTCTCTCTCTCTCTCTCTCTCTCTCTCTCTCTCTCTCTCTCTCTCTCTCTCTCTCTCTCTCTCTCTCTCTCTCTCTCTCTCTCTCTCTCTCTCTCTCTCTCTCTCTAACTTGAAAGATGTGATTGCCAAGAGAAGGTTGAAGATATTCTGAAATTTCAGCATTGACAGGGCTTTGAAAAATTAGTATTCTACTCACAGTAATTTCGAGACTCTGATAGTCGCTCTTTTCTTGCAAGCTTCTATATTTTGTATCAATGAGTTATATATTTACAAGTTCAGAAATGATTTTTATTATTATAATCAGTATTATTCCCATTATTATTTAAATAATTTAAATTATCATTTCTAATAGTTCTTTAATTTATTCATTAATAAATTACTATGGCTCTG
>SEYY01005245.1:0-7500 GCA_009176605.1 Armadillidium nasatum | reverse complement strand
AAATTAAATATCTATTCCTGCGTATTAAAGAAAAACCCATGTTGTAATAATGTAGTATCTCAATATATTTTTCTGTAGTTGTATGTATACCAAAACACAAGCATAAATCTGCATATTTATAGTAGCATTTCTAAATGACTGTGTGAATGCATTCAAAAGAAATAATAATAATAGACAAATAAACAAACATGGTAATGAATGTCTAGCGATCCTAAACAAACTCTTCTGCAAATAAAAAATAAATAAAAAAATAAATAAATAAATAAAATAAAATAGAATGATGCAAACAAGTATACAAATATATATAATATATATATATATATATATATATATATATATATATATATATATATATATATATATATATATATATATAATATATATATATATATATATATATATATATATATATATATATATATATATATATATATATATATATATATATATATATATATATATATATATATATATATATATATATATATATATATATATATATATATATATATATATATATATATATATATATATATATATATATATATATATATATATATATATAAATATATATATATATATATATATATATATAATATATTACGATAAAAAAAAAAAAAAAATATATATATATATATATATATATATATATATATATATATATATATATATATATATATATATATATATATATATATATATATATATATATATATATATATATATATATATATATATATATATATATTACAGAACGCCACCACTCACGGGCAGAGCCCTTTTCATGGAGGAGGCACACATAGAGGAAGAAAATTCACTCAAACACACACCTAACGCACATCCCTCAGGTGGGCACAGAAGGAAGCCTTGAAGAGTGGAAGATTAAATGCAGAAAGAAAAATAGATGATGGTAATGAGTTCCACAGAACAGAGGCGGCTGGAAAGAAGGAGGCGCCACAACGAGCTAGCCTGGGGATTTTCCACTTCCACACAAAATTGGTGCGAAAGCAGGGCACCCCTTGTGCAACGAGGACGACGCAACGGTGGAGGAATGCGAGAGGCCAATTCCCTCGAGCACCTGCCATTGTAGTACCTATAGAAAAGAGATAGTGCGCCAACGTCACATCGCAGAGATAGGGGGTCAAGATATTATATATAATATATATATATATATATATATATATATATATATATATATATATATATATATATATATATATATATATATATATATATATATATATATATATATAATATATATATATATTGTACAACTTAGTATAAAAATCAGACAATTCAAATCAAACATATGCAAACATTTCTACATGTTTATCCTATATATACATAAAATAAACAAACACACACTCAATCAAATACCAGTGACTGTATGCTATGTATATATAAAAATAAAATAAAAACGAACATATTCTCAATTACACATACACGTCGTTCCCTCTGTTTCAAGATTTGTACATTCCAGTAAAATAGAAATTAAAAAAAAAAAAAAAAAAGAAAAAAAAAAAAATTTAATTAAAGTGAATTTATTTGTCCAAAAAGAAATAAACCGAGAGAAGTCATTAATCAAATCTTAAATTTCTTTAATTTTAAAACATTTTTTTTTCATTATATCATTGCATTCTATCTCTTTGATTTTTTATTATTATTATATATATATATATATATATATATATATATATATATATATATATATATATATATATATATATATATATATATATATATATATATATATATATATATATATATATATATATATATATATATATATATATATATATATATATATATATATATATATATATATATATATATATATATTATATATATATATATATATATATATATATATATATATATATATATATATATATATATATATATATATATATATATATATATATATATATATATATATATATATATATATATATATATATATATATATATATATATATATATATATATATATATATCCGTAAAAACCGATTTTCCTAGGAAAAACTAGAATTTAACTATCTCTTTTAACCAATTCAAGATAACCTAATAACCTAACCTAACTTAGCTTAACTTAGCCTAACCTAACTTAACTTAACTAACCTAACCTAAACCTAAACCTAAACTTAACCTAACTTAATATACTATATATAATATATAGATATATATATATATATATATATATATATATATATATATATATATATATATATATATATATATATATATATATATATATATAATATATATATATATATATATATATATATATATATATATATATATATATATATATATATATATATATATATATATATATATATATATATATATATATATATATATATATATATATATATATATATATATATATATATATATATATATATTAGGGATGGAGTGAAGTATCGGTATCGGTATCGGTATCGGCAAAAAATTTGTATAGGAGTAAAGTATCGGTATCGGTAGTGGTATCGGTAGTAGTATCGGCAAGTATCGGCATATTTTCAGGTATCGGGTATCGGGTATCGGCTTTGGGGAATTTTTAGGTATCGGTAAAAATTTTGGTATCGCTCCATCCCTAATATATATATATATATATATATATATATATATATATATATATATATATATATATATATATATATATATATATATATATATATATATATATATATATATATATTATATATATATATATATATATATATATATATATATATATATATATATATATATATATATATATAATATATATATATATATATATATATATATATATATATATATATATATATATATATATATATATATATATATATATATATATATATATATATATATATATATATATATATATATATATATATATATATATATATATATATATATATATATATATATATATATATATATATATATATATATATATATATATATATATATATATATATATATATAATATATGAGTATTAATAAAGGCTTGGAAGAACACAAAATTCGTGACATATGAACAAAGGCTAAAGTCAAACTTCTTTATTAAAAAAGATAAAAGAAGACTTATAAAAGTAAACACCAATTAGTTTACTCTCGGTCTTGTACAAATTACTTTCAAAAAGTAATAGAAACGGAACTTTGCCAGCTACATGATTAAAAGAGACTAAAAAATGGTTTATTTAACGCAATTTATCACGGCTAAAACAGTTTACAACCGATGGAAGATGTTGTGAATAATAAAAATAATATATATATGGTTTTAAAAATCAGGAAAACTCTGTTAGTTTCATGCATAATATTTTCTCTGTCTCTCTCTCTCTCTGTCTCTCTCTCTCTCTCTCTCTCTCTCTCTCTCTCTCTCTCTCTCTCTCTCTCTCTCTCTCTCTCTCTCTCTCTCTCTCTCTCTCTCTCTCTCTCTCTCTCTCTCTCTCGGTGTGTGGGTTACTACCTTTTTCTGTCTGTTTCTCTTTCCTTCTGCAATCTCTCTCTCTCTCTCTCTCTCTCTCTCTCTCTCTCTCTCTCTCTCTCTATATAATATATATATATATATATATATATATATATATATATATATATATATATATATAATATATATATATATATATATATATATATATATATATATATATATAGTAAAGAGAAAATTAACGCACATCTACAACTTAGCAATTGAGAGGTCTGGACGGCATCGTAGGATAATGGGAGCGCCTGCGTGTGGAGGGTACGTAGGTGCAATACCGACGACATACGGCAAAAGGGCAAACCAACCAAATTCGATGAGTGACATGGTAGGAGAGGAAACGTAACGGGTAAGCTGGGTATGGATAGTATTCAACCTTTAACGTTTGTGCAAGTAGTATGGAGAGGTTTCGACGGAGTTTGACACACGACGACTGTGTGGCAATCACAACACTGGCAGACGAAGGGTACGGTCAACGCCAACTGGGTCGACGGTTCCGGGTCTCTCATACAACCGTGGGAAGAGTCTTACAGAGGTACGAATTGACACATGCTCACACCAGGCGGCCTGGCCAAGGTAGGCCCTTGAACAACGGCCGTAGAGGATAGATATATACGGTTAATGGCAGCTCGCAATCGACATGCAACGCCACGTGACCATAGTGCCGAGCTGCAGGCTACCCATCAGACCTTGATAGCACGGACACCATTTGACGCAGCCTCGCGGAACATGGAAACCACCTACGGAGGCCGGCAGTAGGGCCCCGCTCACCAGGAAGCACCGAAGAGCAAGGATGGCTTTCGCACAACAACACCTGCATTGGCGACCCCAGGATTGAACGAGTATCCTATTTAAAAACGAGTGCCGATTCAATCTGCACAGCTCTAAGGGAGGCTTTTATCGGAGGCGTCATGAGCGCTATGCGTCATACACAATGCAATAAATACTCTACTTCGGTTATGGGTCTATTATGGTTTGAGGTAGTATATCTTTCCATGCCTGCACCGAGTCACACGTCTTCAATGCAGGGTACCTAAACGGGAAATGATGCACAACCACTACCATTCCTACCATTTGGCCCCTACATCGGTGAAGCCTTCGTCCTCACGCAAGAAAACGCCAGACTATACGTAGTCAGATTTGTTGGTGATTATCTCAAAAGGGTAGGGTTTAGAACATTGGAACTGTCCCACGTACAGTTCCGACCTAAATCCTATCAAGCATTTGTGGGACACACTGAAAAAGCTGCTGCGACGGCTACAACACCAATCAAATTGTCGTAATAATCCGGGACAAACGGTTGTACGCCTATGGGAGGAACTACCACAGGAAACCATCCAGGACTTCATCTCCAGCATGTATCAACTGTGTTTAGTTGGCATACGTGCAAGAGGAGGCCACTCAAGGTACTGACGGCCAGGGACAGGTGGCATGCACATACAACCTGCAGGTTTGCATCGCACCCTACTTATATCCCACGGTGTCACAGGGTCCATGGAGTTACCACGGTGGGAGCACCATATTATTCCCATTATGTATAACCATGTGCTTTATATTAAGTATCCTCCTATTGACATTTGTTCCAGTAGTGTATTAATTTTGCACTTGAGTATATATATATATATATATATATATATATATATATATATATATATATATATATATATATATATATATATATATATATATTATATATATATATATATATATATATATATATATATATATATATATATATATATATATATATATATATATATATATATATATATATATATATATATATATATATTATATATAATATATATATATATATATATATATATATATATAATATATATATAATATAATATATATATATATATATATATATATATATATATTGGGAAGAGCGATACCAAAATTTTTACCGATACCGATACCGATACCTAAAAATTCCCCGAAGCCGATACCCGATACCCGATACCTGAAAATATGCCGATACTTACCGATACTACTACCGATACCGATACTTTACTCCTATGCAAATTTTTTGCCGATACCGATACCGATACCGATACTTCACTCCATCCTATATATATATAATATATATATATATATATATATAATATATATATATATATATATATATAAATATATATAAATATATATATATATATTATATATATTATATATAATAAATAAATAATATATATATATATATATATATATATATATATATATATATATATATAATATATATATATTATATATATATATATATATATATATATATTATATTATATATAATATAATATATATAATATTCTTATAAATTTACAAATTACTCTTTTTTAAAAGAATTTACATTGAACGATGAACAATTGTTCATAAGTTATATTTGGCCATCTGAACACAAAATTTCATTTCAGTTATTTTTTGTTAAAAAAAAAAAAAAAAAAAAAATTTTTGAAATATTTTTTTTAAAAAATATTTATTGGATAAAAGTTAAAATATTACAACGTATCAAAAGGGTCTTTCAAACAGAAAATTAGGTCATGAAATTTCTCATAAGAAAAAATAAAATAAAAATAAAAAGGAAATAATTTTTATTTTATTTTATTTATTTATTTATTTTTTTAGACTTTTTTGTTTAATTTTTTTTACCTATAAGTTATATATATATATATATATATATATATATATATATATAATATATATATATATATATATATATATATAATATATATATATATATATATATATATATATATATATATATATATATATATATATATAATATATATATATATATAAGAATTTAATTTGGAAACAATATCACCAACCAGTCAATCAATCGGATCATGTGAAGAGAAATAAATGCAAGGGCGACAGGACTAGACATCCGGCCTTGTGATTTCTCTGTCAACGGCTTGTAACTACTCCAGAACCAGCATTGGAAACCATAGCTCAGAGAAGTACAGTCTTCTGGAGAGCTCTGGGAGAGAGTGTTTAGAGGTTATTTTGAAAACGATGCTGGTCCTACTGAAAGGGTAAAAACCCTACCTGAGAGTCTGGATAAGACTCATGGACTGGCTTGGAGATCAACGAGCCGAAAAACATGATCTTTTAGAGAGCTCTGGGAGAACTTCTACTAGCAGATGGGGAAAGATGCTGGTTCCATTGACAGGGTGAAAACCCTTCCTGGGAGTGTAGTTAATATATATATATATATATATATATATATATATATATATATATATATATATATATATATATATATATATATATTATATATATATAAATTAGAGAGAGAGAGAGAGAGAGAGAGAGTAAGAACTTGTAGAAATCTCTCTTTGAAAGACACCTCCTAACTTTTCAATTTCTTTCGATGGTTCTCCCATCTCTCTTAATGACAATATAAACATCTTTGGCCTTCACATAAATAAAACTGTCTTGGAAACCTCTTATAACAATGGTTGCTAGGGCAGCTTCAAATAAGCTGGGAAATCTGTTTAGATTGCAAGAGATTTTTTCTTTCATTTTTGCAGCTACTCCATTTATACAACAGCCTAATCCACCCTTGAATGGAGTACTGCTCTCATATTTTTAGTGGCTTAGGTTTAACCCATCTTTTGGATTGGGTCAAGTTAAAAGCTAAAAGACATATAAACTGTTCCGCTCTTTTTAATTCACTTGACCCTTTATCTTTGCGACATGACGTTTGTGATTTGCCTCTTTTCTATAGGTACCACAGCGGCAAATGTTCGAGGGAATTGACCACTCTTGTACCTTCACCTTTACGACCTCCTCGCTGCACAAGGGGTGCAATTTTGTAAGTTGCAGTGCCTCCTTCCCAGCCACCTCTGTTTTATGCAATTTTCTACGATCTTCTGTTTCTCCCACTGAATTTAATCTCAATTATTTTAAAGTTCACGTATGTGTTTACTAACGAGATTTGCTTTAGGTGGGAATTGTTTTTTTTTATTCTTTTATTATTTTAACACCCCTCTTAGATTAGGGCTCTGCCCGTGAGGTGCTGTGATAAT
>SEYY01005244.1:5000-10000 GCA_009176605.1 Armadillidium nasatum | reverse complement strand
TTAAAGGCCGACATGACCCTATACACTGTTTGAACGTATGCAAGTCAAAAGAAGTAAGAAGAGTAGAGCCTATTACCAAATCATCGACAGCGAACATAGTCGACAGGGTAAATGGTTGACTCTTTTGAAAAAAAATCTTACGGCCATTTTTCTCTTCAATTTAAACGTGTCGACATTTGGCAGTATGTAAAAAAAAAATTGTTTCGAAATTTGACCAATATCGCATTTTAGTTTTCATCGATATATAGGCATTTATATTATTATTATTATTATTATTATTATTATTATTAGTTTTCTTCTTCTTCTTCTTCTTCTTATTATTATTATTATTATTATTATTATTATTATTATTATTATTATTATTATTATTATTATTATTATTATTATTATTATTATTATTATTATTCTCTTTA
This sequence comes from Armadillidium nasatum, assembly GCA_009176605.1. Classification (NCBI taxonomy): domain Eukaryota; kingdom Metazoa; phylum Arthropoda; class Malacostraca; order Isopoda; family Armadillidiidae; genus Armadillidium; species Armadillidium nasatum. Next base: position 9,587 of record SEYY01005244.1, on the reverse strand, counting down.
TTTTTTTCATTATTATTATTATTATTATTATTATTATTATTATTATTATTATTATTATTATTATTATTATTATTATTATTATTATTACTCTTTTTGTTATTTTTATTTATGTTTCATTGACGTTTAGGCCTAATATTTTTATTATTATTATTATTATTATTATTATTATTATTATTATTATTATTATTATTATTATTATTATTATTATTATAATTATTACTATTATTATTATTATTATTTTTATTTTAATATAAATACTATTATTATTAAATTTTTTGCATCGCACACGAATATGTGTCTACGGGAGGTTCCGGCACACGTACCCTTCGACCTGTGAGTGGTGGTAATGATGAATGAAAACCTTCAGTACTTTAGCAAAACCAACGCTTTTATATGAAACCAATCCGTACTTTCAGAAATAGCAAATATAGTCAGTCATAGGACTCTCTGTCTCTCTCAACTATATATATATATATATATATATATATATATATATATATATATATATATATATATATATATATATATATATATATATATATATATATATATATATATATATATATATATATATATATATATATATATATATATATATATATATATATATATATATATATATATATATATATAATATATATATATATATATATATATATATATATATATATTATATATATATATATATATATATATATATATATATATATATATATATATATATATATATATATATATATATATATATATATATATATATATAAAAATATTATTATTATAAAAAAAATTAAAAAAAAAAAAAAAAAAAAAAAAAAAAAAAAAAAATTTTTTAAACTATGTGATCACCGTAGCTCAGTCAGCATGATTCCCGGCTTCTGGATATATCAAAATATCAGCAAGAACGAACAACGGATCGAATACTCGTCTCAAAGTTTATGACGTCAGAGGTAAGTATATTAATATCTCAATAGATGGAAGTAGAAATGAAAGGATAGTCACGTGCATTTCGTACACATGGTGCAGAGTTGCCATTCGTGTAAATAAATTTTTACTTTTTTCGAATAAAATAGAAAGGCATTTGGTGCCTTCATGTTTTCCATAGCGGAAAAAACCGGTCTAATTCCTTTCTATATAAAGCGGCAAAAAACGCGTTTTTTTGCCGGTCTATATAGAAAGGAATTAGAAAGTTTTTTTTTTTGCAGTGCACGGATTACTACTACAGCGATTATTTTTTAATATTTATTTATTCCTGTTACTCATGAAGCAAAGAAAAATATCGATTAAAATAGAATATTTCTGTATTATATTCAAATTATATTTCTTTCAAATATGCGCATCTTTAATATTAGGATCAATAAAAATTGTACAAAACAGTACTAATAGTATTTAAGATCACTGATTCTTCATTCCGAAGATTATCCTCTGAATATTACAAAAAAAAAAAAAAAATTCTTTTAGATGTTCCGAAATATTTTTATTAACAGAAGGATACAGTTATATAAAAGGTGTATTATTTAAAAAGATGTAATAGTTGTTCACATACATCAAAAATGTGGTACTATACCAGCTTCATTTCTCCAATGCCCTTACATGAATATAATTGTAGTCAGAAACCCGTCCAATATTGATTTTAGAGTAATAATGATATTCTAAAACGAATATACTTGATGACCTTGATGATGTTAATAAGTTTTATCTTTTGGAATTTGCATAAAATATATTAAACCTATACGTCGTCATCAATATTCGTTCTTTGAATATGATAAAGCGATACGAAAGTCAATAAATTCAATGTTTTGCATTTTATATTTACTGGCTTTATTGTGTTGCGGAAAATTGACAGGTTTATAAATATTAAGAGATGAGAAAGGGTTTTCCTTTACTTATATACATGTATATTATCATAAATTTTATTTTATCTTATTTTTTGTTATTATTATTATTATTATTTTATTTTTTATTTTTTTTTTGCAAAAATTCTTAAGCATTTATTATTTAAGCTATAGTAAAATTTTCCAAATATTTTGCAATCATGTTGAAGGTATTTCCACATAAATTTACTTAAAGAAATATTTAAAGAAATAATTACAAATTTTACTTTTATTGTATTTTTTTCTTTTTTTCTTTTTTTTCTTTTTCTTATTTTATTTTTTTATTTTTTGTTCTTAATTCATAACGTTCTTCCCTTCAAATTTTACCAATTTTTCATTAGTAATTGTCGACTTCAGGATTAAATTTTTAATTAAATTTTTCAACTACAATTCCTATTTAACAGCGTATGTAAATTTAAAGCATGTTGATTATTATTAACATTTCTATCTTTTTAATATTTTAGTCATTCACGATTCATTTTATTCTTCTGACCAACTGTAAAATTTTTAATAACGGATATTAACCTTTTTTTGAGGTCTTTGTCCTCATCAAATTTCTCATTTTCAGAACGGACCTTCCAACTAGTGCAGAGTTTTCATTTAATTTTTTTTTTTTTTTTTAAATTTTTATCTATAAATCACTTCTAATTTATTGAAATTTTACATTAAAAACATTAAAAATATGATATTACTGGTAATACAAAAACTTCTATTACTATTGCAACTACTACTACTACTACTACTACTACTAATAATAATAATAATAATTAATAATAATAATTATCATAATTATAATCATAATAAGAATAATAATAATAATTATAATAATAATAACAACAATAATAATGTTATTATAATGCAAGATTTAAGGTTAATTTTATCTTGCTTTAGTTTTTACATAATTTTTTTTTTATTAAAATTCTTTCATGTTTTTAAATTTTTTTTTTACTTTATTAAAATTCTTTTATTTTTTATTTTTTTTATTTTTTCATTTATTTTTGATAAATAGATATAAAAAGATAAAATTTTAAAATTTAAATATCTTCTATTTCTAACATTCTCTCTTTTTAAATAGTTAAATTGTCATTTTCACTGTCTATTACCGTCAATTTTGAATTGTCTGGAGCAGAAATAACTGTATCTAATGACCAGAAAGAAATTGGAAAAGTCATTCAGTTCCTTTGATTTTTAAATATTACATTAACATATATTACTATATATATATATATATATATATATATATATATATATATATATATATATATATATATATATATATATATATATATATATATATATATATATATATATATATATATATATATATATATATATATATATATATATATATATATATATATATATATATATATATATATATATATTATATATATGGATATACGACAAAACACTTATTATTATCTTAGTATTATTAAGCGATTGACACCCATGCATTCAACCAATCATATATATACATACATACATATATACATATATTTGAGTAAAAAAAAAACATATATATATATACTAAAAAGCAAAATTAACTTACCATCCACAATTTAACAGTTGGGAGGGACATTGTAGGGTAATTAATGGGAGTGCCTGTGTTTGGGAGTGTGTGTTACGTACCTACCCAAATAATGCAGGTTAGCATCGACGGGCTGGGCGTAAGTGAGAAATCGACGAAATATGGTAAAAGGGTAAACAAGCCAAATTCGGTGAATGACGTGGTAGGAGAGGTTTCGTCACGGGTATGCCGGGTATCGAGAGTATTCGACCTTTAACGTTTGTGCAAGTAATATGGAGAGGTTTGACATGCGACGAATGTGTGGCAACACTGGCTGAAGGGTACTGCCCACGCCAAGTGGGTCGACGGTTCGGGGTCTCGCATGCTACTATCGGAAGGGTCCTACAGAGGTACTAGTTGACATATGCTCACACAAGGCAGCCTGGCCAAGGTAAGCCACGGGCAACAACGGCCGTAGATGACAATATATATATATATATATATATATATATATATATATATATATATATATATATATATATATATATATATATATATATATATATATATATATATATATTATATACGGTTAATGGTAGCTTGCGATCTATGTGTAACACTACGTGACCATCGTGCCGAGCTGCAGGCTGTCCATCAGATAATGTTAGCACGAATACCATTCATCGTAGCCTCGTAGAACATGAATATCACCTACAGAGGCAGGTAAGAGGGCCCCCACTCACCAGGGAGAACCGAAGAATAAGGATGGTTTTCGCACAACAACACATGCATTGGCGGGCTCAGGATTGGGCGAGTATCCTATTTATGGACGAATGCCGATTCAATCTTCACAGCTCTGACGGACGTTCCAGGGTTTATCGGAGGCGTCATGAGCTTTATGCGGCATGTGCAATGCAAGAGATTCTCCCCTTCGGTGGTGGGTGGCTCCGTTATGGTTTGGGGTGGTATATATTTCCATGTCCGCACAGAGTTACACGTCTTTGATGCAGGGTACCTAACCGGACAACGATACATAACAGAAATACTCGAACCGTACGTCGTCCCATTTGACCCCTACAACAGTAAAACTTTCGTCCTCATGCAGGATAACGCCAAACCGTACGTAGCCTGATGTGTTGGTGATTACCTCAACACAGTAGGGATTCGAACAATGGACTGGCCCGCGTACAGTCCCGACCTAAACCCCAT
>SEYY01005244.1:0-2500 GCA_009176605.1 Armadillidium nasatum | reverse complement strand
TATCTATCTATTCAAATATATTTACTGCTTCATTTTGTTGCTTTGTGAAACTTAAGTATTAAGATTTATCGATTTACGTTATCGATGTTTTATTCTTTGAATTCTTGATATTCTTCCTCTTAATTTCTTTGCTCATTTAACAAAAAAATGGTTTTTAAATTAGTGCTTCTAGCTGGAGTCAGATTCGTAAATAGAGTCAGGTAATGTTAAAATTATTTATTTGAAGTCGGATTCGGAGTCTGAGCTGCAGTCGAAGCCCGAGTCAGAGATTGTGCAGGAGTTGGGATTATGCTGATTCCTCCGACGTGTTTTTAATATATATTTATTCATATTATTTTATCTTTTTAAGGACCTCTTATCCTTTAACTGTAAAATAATATTAATTATATCTTTTTATACTTTTCCATGGATTCTATATGCATACTTTCAAAAAGACTCATCCACAGAGAGAGAGAGAGAGAGAGAGAGAGAGAGAGAGAGAAGAGAGAGAGAGAGAGAGAGAGAGAGAGAGAGAGAGAGAGAGAGAGAGAGAGAGAGAAAGAGAGTAAGAATAAAAGAGTTAAAATTACTTCCAATTAATTCTTTAAATGTAAAAAAATATGCAAATTATCAACTTTTTGTCTCTTAAAATTACCATTATTTTTTTCTGTTATCTACAAACTTTTGTGCTTTTTCATCCTCATACCCATTTTTTTTAACATTGCTATATATATGATGGAAAAATTACGTGTTTATGGAGAATGAGTAAAAATAAAAAAGTAATAAAAAATTTAAAAATATTGTCGAAGAAAGAAAAGGAAAAAATATTTTAATAAAGAGTTTTAGTTGCTGGAAAAAATTTCTTTAACAAGGAAAAAATTATTGTAATGTTCCCATGAATTGGAATTACTTTCATTTTATTATTCTTCCCCTTCCTTAAAAAAGAGATTCTGTCCATAAATGGTGAAAAGATGAGAAAAAAGGTAAAATAAATTTCCCTTAAAAATACCAATTAGTTTTACAAGATTTTCAAACACAAGATAGTAATGGACCTGTTTGTACTACACACGTTGACGCGTATTTTTAGAATTTCTATTCGTCTATCCCCTTAAATCAAATGAATATCTTTTCAAGGTTCATTTCAGTAACAAAGGGTAATTGTAAGACATTCTAAGACTTCTTTTTGTAACTTTATATAGATCAATTAAAACATGTAGTTTAAAAATGCAACTATTACTTCTAATACAACAAAAATAATAATAATAAAATAATAACAACAATGACAATAACATCATAACAACAATAATAATAATAATAATAATAATAATAATAATAATAATAATAATAATAATAAATAATAATAATAATAATAATAATAATAATAATAATAATAATAATAATAATAATAATAAAATAATAATAATAATAATAATAATAATAATAATAATAATAATAATAATTATAATAATAATATATAATAATAATAATAATAATAATAATAATAATAATAATAATAATAATAATAATAATAATAATAATAATAATAATAATAATAATAATAATGATAATAATAATAATAATAATAATAATATAATAATAATACACCTGCTAAAGAGAACACGGACAATAATAAGGGAATAGCATTTTACTAAGTAGCTTACTCATACAATGTGAAATTAAAAGTAATGATCGTATTGGGAAAAGGCCTTTGTGTGTGGCACGCAACTCTATTGCTTTCTGAAAAGGAATATATTGGGTTTATATTGCCCTTTTTCTCGGGTTTAATATTTATTTTTATTCTTCACTTTTGTGCTTGAACGATTTTTCTAACGTGTTTTGTATTTTTAAAGTTCGGCATATTTTGTCTGCATAATTGATTTCTATTCTTCTCCTTCTTTCTTTTATATTATTTTAGTTTAACTAAATAAAGTGGATGTATTTGGTTACAATCACGGACATGTCTAGAAGAGGGCAAGTATAATTTTTTTTATTTTTTATCTTTTTTTTAATAAAAAAGTTTAAATCTCACTGGAATGCCCTATTCGAGAAGAGGAATTTTTCTAGGTAATAATATACACGTAGGGACCTCAAGTGGGAGAGAACCGGCACCCGATATATATACTGTATATATAATATATATATATATATATATATATATATATATATATAATATATATATATATATATATATATATATATATATATATATATGCAGCGGTAGACGGCTCGGAAGATTAGTGTATTAGCAGTTGCTATTTAATTAAAAATAATTTCAGAAATCTGTTAAGGAATTTTAATCTATGGTAAATCCGTTTTTTTATTTATTTTTTATTTATTTTTATTGTGTACCGCTATCAAAAGTAATAGATCTATTTTATAATCACTTTTAATTTACGTGTTTTACGTTAGGGCGAAGACCATTTTAGTTATCAATATATATATATATATATATATATATATATATATATATATATATATATATATATATATATATATATATATATATATATATATATATATA
>SEYY01005243.1:25000-30000 GCA_009176605.1 Armadillidium nasatum | reverse complement strand
TTATTATTGTTGTTGCTGTTGTTGTTGTTGCTGTTCTTATTTATATTAATATTATTGCAATTAGTATTATTATTATTATTTTTTAGTCATTTGTTAATTATAATTTGAGACGTTGATATACTGAGTTCCGCATGTATTATAGTTAAAATGATTTACAGAAATGCCGAAGATCAGAGGACCAAAAGTCAGAGAGAGGAGAAAGAAGATCACCAGAAGAGCGTTTTTTTAAGAAAACCATACTAGATATCAGAGATAAGATTAGAAGAATTGAGATGTTTTCAAATCTTCTTGTGAAGGATAAATTCGAAAACTTTAGAAAGAACGGAGGTTAAAGAAATAGGACGATAGTTAGAGGTTTATAAGCCCTTTCTCGATACAGGTTGAATGAGCCCACGTTTCAAGCAAGAAGGAAAAGTTGGAGTAGAAATACAAAGACGAAATAGTTTATAAAGGCAGGATGCAAGCTTGGATGAACAAGTTTTGAGAACCACAGGAGGGACATCATCATAACCACACACTTTCTTGGTGTTAAGCTCAGCTAGAACAGCAATTACAATTTCAGGCATAAATTAGTTTTAGGGAGTTGAAGGGGTAGGAACAGATCCGAAATTGTCTAAGGTTGAATTAGAGACAAAAGTTTGAGAGAAGAGTTCAGATTTAAAAGAAGGCGAAACGGCATTTGTACCGTCAGAAGATACTAGAAGATTGAAAGGGGAAAAAGAAAGTCAAAATTGATATTTTTTTGCAAAATGCCAGAAATGACGTGAGGAAGAAGAAGGAATATTGCATATACGACGGAGAAATGAGTTTTTGGTGTTGCAGAGAAGAGACTTTGCACGATTCCGGGATGAAATATAAATTGAATGAGTTTCTGGAGTTTGAAGACGACGGTAATCCCTGAAGGCAGCATGCCTACGGAGTATAACACGAGAACAAACAGTTAAAAAAGGTTTGCTAAATTTAGAATATGGAAAGAATATGGAATGTATGCCTCCATACCAGAGAGAATCACTTCGGTTATGCATTCTGCACCGTCTGATTTAACCTTCCTACTGAAACAGTAATCATTCCATGGGAAATCAAAAAAGTACAACCGTAAGTCAGACCAGTTAGTGTCACCGAAATGCCAGAAACGTCTCCTCGACGAAGTCGAGGACCTTTCTTGAGAAAGACTTTAAGAGACAGAACAAGATATAAGATAAGAAGATGATCAGATGAACCCAGGGGAGGAAGAGTTTAGCAGCGTAAAAAGAGAAGGATAGGAAGTTAGGAAAAGATCGACTATGTTGAGTTCATCACCAAGGCGGTCAGGAATACGGGTAGGGAAATGCACCAACTACTCAAGGTTGTTTTGGATAGAAAATTGGAAGGCGAGTTCACCAGCTGTATCATGAAAACTAGATGAAAGTCATTGGCGGTTGTGAACGTTGAAATTACCTAAAATGATTTATTCTTCTTTTGAAGTTAAGATAGTCGAAGAATTTTTTGCAGTTTGTAAATTAGGAGACAAGTAGACACAACAAGTGAATTTCGTATGCGCAAAAACCGCCTTTGGCTGAAATTTGAGGATAGAGACAGTAGAAGAAAACAGAGTAAGGTTTGCTGTCAGAGAATTCAAACACTGAGTTTTAGATAAGAAAAAAGATGATGTCTAATAGAAGAGAGGCGGAGTTCGACTAAGTGGAAATTAGACAAGAGACTGCGAATGTTGCAGAATTTAATGAAAAAATAAGACCGTGCACCAATGCAATCAAGTATCAGGCAGCAACCCATCACCGGAGACCACCAACTCCCAAGTAGTGATGAAGGAAAGGCTAAGACGCCCCTGTAAGCCTCTCCGAGGTTGCTTTATATATCTCCATTTTGATTGTTTCAAAAGGTAATGTACGAATAAGCGCTTGTTAATTTATAAGGTACATGTGAAGAAGGGAGAATGTTGTGGGAGCATAGGCACTCCAGTATGAGTCAAAGGTGCACTATAGATCCTCTAAGAAGGTGAAACGCGAAAAGGAAAGAACCAAATGGCAACAGAGTGAAACGGAATGGTCTAGCCCACCCTATAACCCTGTGGGTTAAGCCCAATGGGGAATAATTTAATCGCTTCGGACAGCGTTACGTACTTCCACTATTTATATATATATATATATATATATATATATATATATATATATATATATATATATATATATATATATATATATATATATATATATATATATATATATATATATATATATATATATAATATATATATATATATATATATATATATATATATATATATATATATATATATATATATATATATATATATATATATATATATATATATATATATATATATATATATATATATATATATATATATATATATATATATATATATATATATATATATATATATATATATATATATATATATATATATATATATATATATATATATATATATATATATATATATATAATATATATATATATATATATATTATATATATATATATATATATATATATATATATATATATATATATATATATATATATATATATATATATATATATATATATATATATATATATATATATATATATATATATATATATATATATATATATATATATATATATATGATTAAGTTTATAATCTGTCAAAAAGAATAAAGTACGAATGCATCTCCTTGATATGGGTCCTTATAATATGGACGGGTAAAAGCTGCTGACTTTAAGCACATAAAAATTACATTTAATTTATCGTTTTCCTATAAATATTAAATCGTGTAGAAAGTTTCCAGCTGTGATAATACAGTTTTTAAGCAACATTATCAGTAGGGGGTAGTCCTTATTAATTTTAAGCTAATAATACAATTGAGTTTTAGGCAAAGAAATTATTGGGGGAATATATTTTAGAATACAGCATGTCTTAACTCTGATCAAATGGGGTTTTATTGATATTATATTCCCATATTAAGGGTATAGATGGAATTTTGCTATAAACTGGATATATATATATATATATATATATATATATATATATATATATATATATATATATATATATATATATATATATATATATATATATATATATATATATATATATATATATATATATATATATATATATATATATATATATATAACTATTTCGGAATGAAATATGATAAATGTTTTTCGCAATAAATTTGAAGATAATAGTAATTCCTGAAAGTAGTGTCCCAATAATATAGTATATATATATATATATATATATATATATATATATATATATATATATATATATATATATATATATATATATATATATATATATATATATATATATATATATATATATATATATATATATATATATATATATATATATATAATATATATATATATATATATATATATATATATATATATATATATATATATATATATATATATATATATATATATATATATATATATATATATATATATATATATATATATATATATATATATATATATATATATATATGAAAAGCCTGATAACAACTACCGTTCATCCCCAAATTCATATATTTTAGTCAAATGCAAAGGAATATGGAAATTGCGCCTCCATTCCATAGAAAGATTAAAATTGACTATGTTTTAACACACTCCGAAGCGTTCTAAGGAGAGTATAAAACATTGACGACGGTAAATTCAACTAGTTTGGAAAATCGCAAATGCCAAAAATGTTTAGTCGCCAAAGGCTGTGCAGTTTCTTCGAAGGATTTGATAAGTTGAAGAGAGAGAGAGAGAGAGAGAGAGAGAGAGAGAGAGAGAGAGAGAGAGAGAGAGAGAGAGAGAAAAGAAGAAGAAGAAGAAGAAGAAGAAGCTGATCGTAAAAACCTCGACAGGAGGAAAGAATTTCATATCATAAGAGTAGATTTTTAACACATGCATTTGTATACTTGAAAATGGAAAGATTAGAGGAATTTATAAGAAAGATGCAAAGACAATAAGAATAGATCAGTTATAAAGTTATAAAACATAATGAAAGAGACAATGATGAATACAAGTAGATAAAGATAGATGGATAGAGATAGATTGATATAAATATACAGTATATGGCAACATTGATATGTAAAAAAGAAAAATAGATTACAAAATGCGATATATTATATATATATATATATATATATATATATATATATATATATATATATATATATATATATATATATATATATATATATATATATATATATATATATATATATATATATATATATATATATATATATATATATATATATATATAATAGAGAAAGAGAGAGAGAAATATAAATATGTTAATAAAAATTTTGATTTGAAATTTAGGCTTTAAACTATAAATAGAAAAATATTTTATTTAAATTTAATGTTTATTTTCCTAAAATATAAAAATTAGGTAAATATAAAATTAAAACCAGTTTGAATTTTGCGTAATACAAAGTGCATATTACCTATAAGCCCATATATATATATATATATATATATATATATATATATATATATATATATATATATATATATATATATATATATATATATATATATATATATATATATATATATATACTTGTGTTCTATTTAAAATGTTTAAACTCTAATTAACTCATTTCCTGGATCATCTGGAATCTCATTCTCTTCTTTCAGATCATCAGAATGGCTTTCGGCGTTCGAGGTCAAATGCTAACATACTTTCCTATTTTACTGATTTATGGTCTTCTGCTCTTAGGAACTATGAGGAGTCATTTCCGACGTTTTTGATAGGGAATAACATGTGTCACTACTCTCCAAGCTCCCTCCCTTCCAATGAGTATCCTACTTCACTTTGCCTACTTATAACTAAGTTTATCTTTGATCATTCCATCATATTCACCCATCATGCTCGCCCATTTGGGAGAACCTAATTTTTCTATAGGTATTACAACGGCAGGTTCTTTCACATTCTACCATCATTGTCTCACCCTCTCAGCACAAAGGGCGTCATGCTTTTCCATG
>SEYY01005243.1:17500-20000 GCA_009176605.1 Armadillidium nasatum | reverse complement strand
TATATATATATATATATTATATTATTATATTATTTTTATAAAAATTAAAATTAAAAATTAAAACAAATATATAAAATTAATTAAAAAATATGAGATATAATTTTTAGTTTTTAAATCAATTAAATCTAGTTTTTTATTTGAGTGCTCAGAAATAAATACCAAATAATACTTACAAGGGCGTATAAAGAAAAAAAATAATAATTTTTAAATTTTTTTTTTTTTTTATTCTTTTATTTACTTTATTTAATTAGAAATTTTTAAACTATTCTTTCGTTTATATATATATATATATATATATATATATATATATATATATATATATATATATATATATATATATATATATATATATATATATATATATATATATATATATATATATATATATATATATATATATATATATATAAAGAAGGTAAATGAAGATATTTTTTTAATTATAAAATCCATTTTTTTTATGTTAATAGTTTCAAAGGGACATTCAAAAGGTTTAAAAAAGACGTTAATAATAAGCTAAAATAATAATAAGACGTTAATAATAATCAGACGTTAATAATAAGCTAACTCCATTATTGATCGATTTTATATAGTATGTATAGGAAAATATGGACTAATTTTTATAAATATAAGAATAATTGTTATAAATCATATATATATATATATATATATATATATATATATATATATATATATATATATATATATATATATATATATATATATATATATATATATATATATATTATATATATATATATATATATATATAATATGTATATATATAAAGTGTGTGCGTGCGTGTGTGGGTGAGTGTGTGCTATTGATTTTGTAAATTTTTATTATGCTTATTTGATTATTACCAGAAGGGACAGAAATAATGCTTTTCGATAGCATTTATCAGAAAATTTATCGAGCGAAGACAGACGAAATAAGAGCATTCATCTCTCTCAGTGCGATCAGTTTTCAAATTTCTCTCCAAATTATTTGTTTTTGACGTAAATTGCCTCTTCTCGATAACACTTATGCAAAGTTGGGAATCCGTGGAAAACGGGTTTCTTTCTTGGGGACTTTGTGGTCCGTTCGTCATTCCTTTCTCTCTCTCTCTCTCTCTCTCTCTCTCTCTCTCTCTCTCTCTCTCTCTCTCTCTCTCTCTCTCTCTCTCTCACATTTATCTTTGTCCCTCACTTTCTTTTTCCCTTTATTTTCTTCTCATTCTCATTTTCTCTTTTTACTTCTCTCTCCCTCTCCTTTTTTCCTCACTTCCCTTTGTTTCTTACTTTCTCTTCCTTTCTTTCCCTTTTATCTCTTTCTCTTTCTCTCTTTTCTCTTTTCATCTCTCTTTCTCTTTCTCACTTTTCTCTTTTCTCTCTCTCTCTCTCTCTCTCTCTCTCTCTCTCTCTCTCTCTCTCTCTCTCTCGGTCCCTAGATCCTTTGGCAATATCTACCTACTCCTTCTCGTGTTCACGCAAGGGTTTAGGTAAATATATAAGAGCAAATTATAATAATAAGGCTGGAGATATCTTATTATTAAGCTTGGTTTTTAGATCATTTATCTTGTTCAGCAATTTTTTTTTCACTTCTGCACACACAACAAACACGCATATATATATATATATATATATATATATATATATATATATATATATATATATATATATATATATATATATATATATATATATATATATATATATATATATATATATATATATATATATATATATAATATATATATATATATATATATATATATATATATATATATATATATATATATATATATATATATATATATAATAGATAGAGAAAAATTTAATAAAAATAAAAAAAAAAAAAGAAAAAAAAAAATTAAAATTTTTAAAAATAAATTTTTTTTTATATAATTTATTAGTATAGTTTTTTTTTGTATTATAAATATGCATAAATATAGAATTTGAAAAATTTATCAAGAATATTTGTCTATTAAGTATCACATCTTTAATATAATATAATATATATATATATATATATATATATATATATATATATATATATATATATATATATATATATATATATATTATATATTATAATATATTTTATATATATATATATATAAAAGGTGAGATTGATTAAAAAATATAATCGAATATATCGCCTAAATAAAAAGAGAGTTGCCAGTTACTATTTACTAGACATACACACAATTATTATTACTTACTTTTCTAGCAGAATCTAATTCGACTTATCATAACCTGAACTACCGAAATTGCCGTAAAAAGAGGCCTAACCTACACAAGAATTGCGGTAAAAGAGCCTAAACGTACACAAGAACGTTTGCACCATAGTAGCCTAGGGCTATTAGGTATGAAAATATCGATTAAAATAAAATATCGACATAAAAATATCGATATAAAAAATAAAAAAAAAAAAAATATATATATATATATATATATATATATATATATTATATATATATATATATATATATATATATATATATATATATATATATATATAT
>SEYY01005243.1:7500-12500 GCA_009176605.1 Armadillidium nasatum | reverse complement strand
CTCTGTCCAAGTACCCAAATAAATATCTGAATGGTAGGTCGTTGAAGTGAAGTAAGTAAACGAACCACAACAATGAGCGCTAAATTTTAATTTTTATGATGCGGATAACACCACTTTTCCATCCTGTGTGTTTTTTTTTTTTTTTGCTGTGCCATCACAACCGATCTTTTCCAGTTCATTAATGCCAGGTACTTAAGGACGCAATTGGCTATTTCAATACCGGTTCCACTCGCCTGTGTGAAGTGACCGACATATTGCCCACCAGGCTCACGAATCACGCTAATTTGCCCCTCTTACCTTACTAGTTTTTCTTGAAAGAGTATTATCTTTTCTACCATCAAAGTAGAAATTGTTACTATGGGCCTGTCCATATATTGTCCTATAGCCAGTCGTGCCTTCTGTTTTTCTCTTCTTATCTTGCTTTTATCGCTCACTAGCGCCGTATGTTTATCAGATATCATTTCAAGAGAATGCAAAACTATCTATCAGAAACTATAGACATAGACGGAAAGAGTCGGGGAGACATATCTCGACCGGTTTGTTTGATGTGAGCTTTGCTCAATGTTCATGCTCAGTAGATCATATCACGGTCAGAATAACTGCAATATGCAAGTTTAATTCCTATTTAGGATTGCAATAATAAACAATACGCATTGGTTATCTCATTCATTAGATATAGTAAAATACTGCGTATATTTGTAAAACGGTAAATACACCGATTTTTTCACGCAAGTTTGAAAATTTTAGCCCCAATGCGCGATCTCAAAATGAAGCGAGTGATTTTTAAAAATATTTTTCCTATTATCAAGCATCAAAAATGAATTACTTAGAGGCTGTTAAAAACCAAAAAATGTAGCCTGTATAATTTTAGCGTAAAACTAAATTTTGTTGTTTTTTTGTAATTTTTTTCTCCAAAATTTAGGCCAGTTGCGCAAACTGAAAGTCAAACACATGATTTTTTTAAAATTATTTTTCCTATGTTTAGGATGCAAATACGCAACTTTTGAGCCCTATTAGAAATCGATAATCGAAAAATTGTTTTTTTCGACCCACCCTATATATATATATATATATATATATATATATATATATATATATATATATATATATATATATATATATATATATATATATATATATATATATATATATATATATATATATATATATATATATATATATATATATATATATATATATATATATATATATATATATATATATATATATATATATATATATATATAATATATATATATATATATATATATATATATATATATATATATATATATATAATATATATATATATATATATATATATATATATATATATATATATATATATATATATATATATATATATATATATATATATATAATATATATATATATATATATCACACACATACACACAACATATATATATATATATTATATATATATATATATATATATATATATATATATATATATATATATATATATATATATATATATATATATATATATATATATATATATATATATATATATATATATATATATATATATATATATATATATATATATATATGACAAATCAAGAATATTCTTTAAATCTCCTTACGGTCGATTAGCCAATCACGAAAGAGTTCTCAAATGAAACTTTCTGGAGGCGTGTCTGAAACCATGTGCTTTTCACCTACTTTTCTAGAGTGCCTCGAACGCCTTCTTGTTGCTACTTACCTTTTGGACGTGAATCACGAGAATTAGAATCCGTGATGGCACTAATGTGTTCTTGAAAATTCGCTTGAACTTTGACTTGAATATAAATTTTTTTTTATTTGTAAATATTTTAATAGTTATTTCGTAATCTGATTTCAAATTTAGGAAGTGTTCTATATTTATTAGATTAATATAGATTAAAATGTTTGTGATTTACCAATGTTTCTTAAAATTATAAAGATGCTATGACTTTTGAGTATATTTAGGTAAAATGAAGTTACTCTGTTAATTATTTTTTGACTTATAAAGTGTTTTATAATTATTTTACAGTTTTGTGCAATAATATTATCAAGATGTAATAAGGATTGTCTGTTTTTTTCAAATCATTTTTCCAATTCCCTTCCATTTATTCATTCCTCATTTGTAAATAAATTTAATAAACATAAATGCCAGAAAAAAACAAACAGTCTATTAAAACAGTCTGTAACAAAACTGAAACCTAAGAGACAAACGTATATTTCCCCTTACTAGATAATATTACAATATCAAATTACCCCGAAAAACATTTATTCTAACCTATCGCGTTTCATAAACACGACAAAGAGCAACATTTCGATGCAGACAGAATTTATTTCAAATAGTTCCCTAAAAGCTTGTATTAAAGTATGTATCAAGTGAAATACTCTTAGCAAATTTTTAATACATAATTTATTAAAAAAATTATGTATAGAATCAGTTCATTATAAAAAATATTAAAAATAATAACGATGGAAGATGGAATAACATCATATTAATAAATTTAAATTTAAAAATTCGATGATATTTTATAGCCATGGATCAAAATTACGAAATGCGTCAATTTTGTACTTTGGAAGCTGCCACAAGGACCTCAGACAAATATTATGCAACAGGTAAGAATAACACCCTATTCAAACATATATATATATATATATATATATATATATATATATATATATATATATATATATATATATATATATATATATATATATATATATATATATATATATATATATATATATATTTTTTTTTTTATTTCTCCTCTGGTGGGCAAAGGCCAGAGGCCTACCATTTCCACCAGAGTTGGGAGGAAATCGGAAACATGGTCAAATTAAAGGCCGACATGACCTGATACACGGCGTTTAAAGGTGCTTAAGTCATAGGTAGTTGGGAAAATAGATGAAGGAAGTGTGTTCCAGACTTTACCAGTAGAGTAAATGTAAGATTGAGCATAAGGTTTAAGTCTGGGGTCAGAGAGTTGGACAGAGAAAGGATGAGACTGTGTAGAAAGACGAGTCGCACGAGCCCTTCTTAATGGAGGAGGTATGCGACGAGAGAGTTCAGAAGAGCAGTGTCCATTGTAAATAGCGATAGTAGAGAGAGAGTGACGCAACATTTCGACGGGCAGAAAGAGATTGGAGAGAATTAGTGAGAGCAGGAGAATTGATAAGGCGAAAAGCTCTAGACTCCACCTTTTCCAGGAGAGCTGTGTGTGTGGAACCACCCCAGATGTGTACGCATACTCCATACAGGGGCGAACAACACCCCTATCAGAGCAAGCAACTGGGGTGGTGTGAAGAAATACTGAAGCGCCTCAGAACACCCAACCTCTTAGAAGCTTGTTTAGAAAGAGAGGTAATGTGATCTTTCCAAGAAAGATCACGAGAAAAAGAAACACGAGAATATTAAGGAGAGATGAAGGTTTGAGTTGCGTGTTTTCGAAGAAGATATCGTAGTTGTGTGGAAGATTGTGTCGAGTAGAGAGATGGAGGAATTGAGTTTTTGAGGCATGAAAACGACCATGTTTTCTTTGCCCCAATTTGAAATGAGAGATAGATCAGAGGTTAGTTGCTCCAAGGCCACCCTCCTTGCCTCTATAACTGTTGCTGGGAGGGGCGTCTTTTCAAATTGAAAAGAGTAATGAAGGGTGGAGTCATCAGCATAGGAGTGGATAGGAGATGAAGTAATAGAGAGAAGGTCATTAATGAAAAACAGAAAAAGTGTTGGGGATAGGACAGATCCTTGAGGAACACCACTATTAATAGATTTATAGGATGAACGGTGGCCGTCTACAACAGCTGCTATAGAACGACCCGAAAGGAAATCAGAGAGAAGGTCACAGAGAGAAGGATAGATTCCGAAAAAGGGAAGTTTGGAAATCAAAGCTTTGTGCCAGACTCTATCGAAAGCTTTCGATATGTCCAGCGCAACAGCAAAAGATTCACTGAAATGCCGAAGAGCGGAGGACCAAGAGTCAGAGAGAAGGGAAAGAAGATCACCAGTAGAGCGTTCTTTCGAAAGCCATACTGGCGATCTGAGATAAGATTAGAAGAATTGAGATGCTTCCAAATCTTCCTGTTAAGGATAGATTCGAAAACTTTAGAAAGAACGGAGGTTAAAGAAATAGGACGATAGTTAGAGGGCTGAGAGGGGTCCCCCTTCTTCGGCACAGGCTGAATGAGCGCACGTTTCCAGCAAGAAGGGAAGGTTGAAGTAGAAAGACATAGACGAAATAGTTACCAAGTTATATATATATATATATAAATTATAAATAGTTTATATATATAAAATAGTTTATTATATATATAGTATATATATATATATATATATATATATATATATATATATATATATATATATATATATATATATATATATATATATATATATATATATATATATATATATATATATATATATATATATATATATATATATATATATATATATATATATATATATATATATATATATATATATATATATATATATATATATATATATATATATATATATATATTATATATACTCTTGTGGGTATTGGCCAGAGATGTACTAACTTGGGAAAATGCCGGAATTCTGGTCGAATTTAATTAAAGGCCGACATGACTTGTTGCACGCCGTTTGAAGGTTTGAAAGTTAAAGGAAGTTGGGGAAAATAGAGAATGGGAGTGTGTTCCAGACTTTACCAGTAGAATACATCTAAGACTGAGCATAACGGTTAAGTCTGGAGTCGGAGAGTTGAACAGAGAAAGGATAAGACATTGTAGAAAGGCGTGTCCCAAGAGCCCTTCCCAGTGGAGGAGGTATGCGACGGAAGAATCCAGAAGAGCAGTTTTCGTTGAAATAGCGATAATTTAAAGATAACGACGCAGCAGTATATATATATATATATATATATATATATATATATATATATATATATATATATATATATATATATATATATATATATATATATATATATATATATATATATATATATATATATA
>SEYY01005241.1:0-10000 GCA_009176605.1 Armadillidium nasatum | reverse complement strand
TGCCCTTCTGTTACTAGGCTTCACCAAAGCATTTGACGCAATAGTCCATGATATCCTATTATATATATATATATATATATATATATATATATATATATATATATATATATATATATATATATATATATATATATATATATATATATATATATATATATATATATATATATAAAATACAATGGTTTAAAACTTACTTCAAAGGATAGATATATTATTAACAAACAACTAATAAAACCTTTCATTCCACAGTGGTCCATATTAGAATCACTGTTATTTTCAATATACGTAAACAACTTTATAAACTCAACACAACTTCTTCTTTGTCTCGTTCGCAGATGATATGTCTATGATGATCAATGACAAAAACCCAGAAACTCTCTCCAAAAATGTTGAGAGCACTTTAGCAAACATCAAAAGGAGGATAGGCACAAGCAAACTATCGTTAAACATGCAAAAACCTTTTACATTATAATAAGCAACAAAAACGTAGGAAATAATTTTAAAATTAAACTAAACTATGTTGAACAAACTCGTACAAGTAGTGCAAAAATCCTGAGATTCATAGTAGATGATAAACTATCATTTAAAGAACACATAAACACACTTGTAAATAAACTCGAAAAGTATGTATACATCCTTGTAAAATTAACAAAATCCATTCTACTGCGAAAAATATATTTTGAACATATTCACCTCCACATAATTTACTGCCTATTATTTTATGGAACATCACCCAAAACAAACATACATCAAATCATAACAATGCTAAAACGAATCGTAAAGCTCATCAGTGGCAGCAAAGATTTTTATTGTCATACACCACCCATATTCAAAAAACTTAACATATTCAATTTGATCATATTCTAAATCTCTCTCTCTTAAAGGAATTAAACAAAGTAATAAACAATAATACAGGTAAATTTTTAAAAACAAACCATTTAAATAATCAAACTGAACGAGGAATAATTCTACGAAATACCTCCAACCTAAAAACGCCTTTCTACAGACTTACTAAAGCGCGACAAGAAGCAAGCTACACCTTCTTCATAGTATATAACAACCTCCCGGATGATATATAAAATGAAAGATCAATAAAATCATATGCTCGCAAAATTAAAAAGGTGTGCATAAATTCTTACTGAATTATTATTATTATTATTATTATTGTGATCATAATTATTATTCTTATTATTATTATTATTATTATTATTATTATTATTATATTATTATTATTATTATTATTATTATTATTATTATTATTATTATTATTATTATTATTATTATTATTATTATTATTATTATTATTAATATCAGATATTCTTCAGTATTCACTAGTAGTAGAGAGGGTATATTTTCGCCCCAGAAAAGCCTAACGGAATTTTGATTTGCAATTGCAAATCACTCAGCTCAAATTGACTTCACACTCTGTCTTGACACCATTTTTGGGGAGTTCAACCCACCAAAATTGACTTCAGGTCGGGGGAAATTGCCCTTTGGAACCCCGTGAACTCCCCAAAATCGGTATCAGGAAGTTACCTGAGTTTGCAGAATTACTACGTTCGTTTCACTCTCTTTCTTGACCCTTTTCAGCTCAAATCGTGAGCAGCGGGGCAGGGGTCCATGAACTGGCAAAAAAGATCCGGAAGGTCTCTGAGAATGTAACATTGAACGCAATTGCAGGAAAGACCGTTAGGCTTTTCTGGGGCGACAATATGCCCTCCCTACTACTTTCACTAATATTATTTCTCTTCTCTTATTACAATTATCATTAGGACTGTTATTATTACTTTTAATAAGTATTATTCCTGTATTATTATTATTATTATTATTATTATTATTATTATTATTATTTTTTTTTTATTTTTTTTTTTTGATTATCATTATCATTATTTTTTAAACTTCTTACTATTAATATCAATAATTTCAGTGGTGTGATGTAGAATCTCACCATCACTGCAATTATTCTTATTTTAGTATTTTCAATCCATATTTAATTATTATTATTATCACAACTACAAATATGTACAATGGGAGTAATGATGATAGTGATAATAATGATTATTGTTATTATTTTGATTATTATTATTATTATCAGCATCGTCCTTGTTATTATTATTATTGTTATTAAAATTATTGTTATTATCATTATTATTAAAATTATTATTATTATTATATTATTATTATTATTATTATTATTATTATTAATTTATTGTTATTATTATTATTATTATTATTAGTATATTATTATTATTATTATTATTATTATTATTATTATTATTATTATTATTATTATTATTATTATTATTGGTGTAAATATTTTGAATGATTTATTATTATTAGTATTATTGTAGAAAGTTTCATAATTAAAGCATAGGTTATTGCATAATACGCCCTATCAGTAATATTACAAGTGTATTGTTACTTTAGAAGTAACTTATTATAACTTATAATAATTTTAAATTAAGTAAAATTTGAAATATGTATTAAACACAGGGGTTCAAAGGAAACTACAGGTTTTCAGCAAGCAGATCCCTTTCAGAGAACTGGATAGCCACAATATTATTATTATTATTATTATTATTATTATTATTATTATTATTATTATTATTATTATTATTATTATTATTATTATTATTATTATTATTATTATTTTTTTTTATTATTATTATTATAATCGCATAAAAGTAAAAATTTGCTTTTCTCTTTGAATATAATAATAATTAATAATAATATATAATAATAATAATAATAATAATAATAATAATAAAATAATAATAAAATAATAATAATAATAATAATAATAATAATAATAATAATAATAATAATAATAATAATAAATAATAATAATAAATATAATAATAATAATAATAATAATAATAATAATAATAATAATAATAATAATAATAATAATAATAATAATAATAATAATAATAATAATAATAATAATAATAATAATAATAATAATAATAATAATAATAATAATAATAATATTCTCTACAAGTCTAAGTTATTGATTCATCTTATAAGTAAAACACCATAAAAGCAATTTCCTCTTCATTTCTCCCCTTCTATCTTTATAGTAAAAAGAATAAATAAAATGGAATTAATAAACATAGAAAAAGAAAATAACCAAATGAAACATGCAAAATAATAATTCTATATATAATATATATATATATATATATATATATATATATATATATATATATATATATATATATATATATATATATATATATATATATATGTATATATATATATATATATATATATATATATATATATATATATATATATATATATATATATATATATATATATATATATATATATATATATATATATATATATATATATATATATATTTACCTCTGGTGGCAAAAGCCAGAGGCCTACCAAATTTCCACCAAAGAAAGAAGCTAATCGAGATCCTGGTCAGATTAAAGGCCGACATATCCCGATACATGGCGTTTGAAGGTGAGTAAGTCATAGAAAATTGAGAAAATAGATGAAAGGCGTGTGTTACAGACTTTACCAGTGGAATACATGTAAGATTTTTATGAAAGTACGCTTCGTCCGTCGAAGAACATCCCTGCAACGATTCCAAGCTGAATGAAAATTAGCAAGAGTGATAGGAGAAGGAGAGTATTTCCATTCACGATAAGCATCGTCTCGCTCCCGAAGGACAAGAGAACAGTTGCCATCTAACCATGGATTTTGAGGAGAAAAAGATTTAATTGAAGATTGAATGAATCCGCCCATCCCGTCGAGGATAACAGCCGCTACCTTTTTAGCAGAAACAGAAGCGTCCCCCCGAGAGAAAGCAAAATTCACTCCAATGATAGTTAGCAAAGAAGCGGAGCATTGCCCCACATTTAGCCCGATTAAAGTGCCAGAAAGTACGTTTAGGGCATGGTGTAGCAGTTGGAGAGAGAGCATTATATCTAAGAGCTATAAGATTATGGTCAGAGTTACCAATAGGAGGGAAAATGGTGTATTTATATCTAGAAGGAGTAGTGGTGAAGCATAAATCAAGTGTATTCAAGAATTGGTTAGGACGATCTGGAATGTGTGTGGGCTCCCTAGTCAATTTCTCCAGATCGTTAAGAATGCTGAATGATTTGGCCTCCCTCCCACCTGTACCAGTATGAGAGGAGCCCAACTATTCAGTGTGATGTACGTTGAAATCCCCTAAATAGAGGACTTCAGCATTTGGATGAGAAGAGGTGACAGTCTCGTGAGAAGTAGTAAAATATTGAAAAAGAACTGGAAAATCTGTTCCATTAGGGGAGCAGTAGCAGAAACATAAGATAATTCTAGTAGTAGGAAGACAGATTTTAAGCCATAAAACATTGAAATTTGGAGATTCTAGATTTACGAGACGTGTCACAGGAGTGGTAATGTTAATATGGGCACAGACTCCACCATTTAGACGGAAATTGTGAAAAAAGTTGTAGTTAGAAATATTAAGATTTCTAAAGAAAGAATCCCTGTCCAACTGGGTCTCAGACAGAAGCAAAAGGTTAGGACGAGAGGTAGTGAGGTGGTGTTCAACAGACTCGAAATTAGATCGAAGGCCACGAACGTAGAAACGTTAGAACGTTAGAAAGCCCCTGCCTACGCCCAATCCCACGATCACTCAAGTTAGACATAAAAAAAACGCACGCACGCACAAAGAAGCGGGACGCACACGCACGCACGAACACACTCACTCACGCATACACGCACCCACGCCCGCACACAAACACACAATATCATAAACAAATATTAAAAAGAATAATTAAATTAAAATTATTAAAACTATTAAAATCAATATTAAAAATATTAAAGTTATAATTATTAAAACAAATTATAAAGTAAATTTATACTAAAGAAGTTCAATTAAAAGACCGAAGAAAATATATAATAAATTTAAAACGGTAAAAGTTTACTTAGATTAAAACAATTCTTATTTAAAAATGGCCATTTTCACAGACATTAAAAATAACCTATAATTAATTAGAAAACACTAAAAGATTAAAACACTATACACCTAAAGAAAAATTAAAAACATAAAGCACATTCAAAACTAAAAAAAACAAAACAGAAACACACACACACTAGCATTGGAGCACTGTCAGACACAACCTTCCACTAAGAGAACTAAACTAATATATATATATATATATATATATATATATATATATATATATATATATATATATATATATATATATATATATATATATATATATATATATATATATATATATATATATATATATATATATATATATATATATATATATATATATATATATATATATATTTTATACCTACTCCGGTTGGCAAAGGCCAGAGTCCTCCCAAATTCCACCGGAGTTGGGAAAAATCATATCTTGGTCGATGGAGGCCGACATGTCCAGATACGCGGCATTTGAAAGTATGCAAGTCAAAGGAAGTTGGGAAAACATATAAAAGGGGTGTGTTCCAGACTTCACTAGTAGGTTATATGTATGATTGATCACAGCGGTTAAGTCTGGGGCTGAGAGTTGGACAGAAAGGATGAGACTGTGTAGAAAGGCGTGTCGTACGAGCTCTTCTCAAATGAAGAGGCATGCAGCGAGAGAGTTCAGAAGAGCAGTGTCCGTTGTAATAGAGATAGTAAAGAGAGAAGTGACGTAACAATTTGACGGGCAGAAAGAGATTGAAGAGAGTTAGTAGGAGCAGGAGAGTTGATGAAACAAAAAGTCCTACACTCCATCTTCTCAAGGAAAGCTGCATGAGTTGAACCACCCCAGATGTTTGAAGCGTACTCCATACATGGGCGAACAACACTCCTATAGAGAGCAAGCAACTGGGGTGGCGTGAAGTAATTCTGAAGGCGCCTCAGAACAACCAACCTCTTAGAAGCTTGTTTAGAAAGGGAAGTAATGTGATCTTTCCAAGATATATCACAAGACAAGGATACGCCAAGAATATTAGGAATAGATGAATGTTTGAGTTGTGTGTTTTCGAAGAAGACATCATAGTTGTGCGAAAGATTGTGCCGAGTGGAGAGATGGAGGAACTGAGTTTTCTCTGCCACAATTTGAAATACGTGAAAGATCAGAGGTTAGTTGCTCCAAGGGTACCCTTCTCGAGTCATCAACTGCTGTTGGAGGGGCGTTTTTCAAACTGAAAGGATTTGTGAGTGGAATCATCAACATAGTAGTGGATAATTGATGAGATAATAGAGACGTCTTTAATTAAAAGCAGAAAAAGTGTTGGAGGTAGGACAGACCCCTGAGAAACACCACTATCAATAGATTTAAATAAAGAACGGTGACTGTCTACAACAGCTGCTATAGAACGACCAGAAAGGAAATTAGAGAGAAGGATAGATACCAATAGAGGGAAGTTTAAAAATCAAAGCTTAGTGCCAGACTCTTTCGAAGGCTTTCAATATGTCCAACGCCACAGCAAAGGATTTCCAGAAATGCCGAAGAGCGGAAAACCAAGAGTCAGAGAGAAAGGAAAGAAGAACACCAGTAGAGGGTTTCTTACGAAAGCCATACTGGCGATCAGAGGTAAGATCAAGAGAATTGAGAAATTTCCAAATCTTCCAGTTAAGAATAGATTCTATAACTTTAGACAGAAAGGAGATCAAAGAAATGGAACGGTAGTTTGAAGATTCAGAGGGTTCCCCCTTCTTCGGAACAGGCTGAACAAGCGCACGTTTCCAACAAGAAGAGAAGTTTGAAGTAGAAAGACAAAGACGAAATAGTTTACCAAGGCATAGTGCAAGCTCGGAAGCACAAGTTTTGAGAGTCACAGGAGGAATACCATCGGAACCATAAGCCTTCTTAGTATTAAGCTTAGAGAGAGCAGAAACGACTTGTTTAGAAGAAATTCTAATTTTAGGCATAAACGAGTTTTAGGGAATTGAAGAAGGAGGTATAGCTCCGGAATCGTCTAAGGTTGAATTGGAGCCAAAAATTTGAGCGGTTTGTTTTAGAAGTTAAAACACCAGTTTTTCGGTCGGAAGATAAGATACTAAAGGAGGGAAAGAGAAAAAAGCAAAGAATATATATATATATATATATATATATATATATATATATATATATATATATATATATATATATATATATATATATATATATATATATATATATATATATATATATATATATATATTATATTATATATTATATATATATACATATATGCAGGTGTATGCAGAAACAATTTCCTACCGTATATGGGAAGAAAATCCTGTGTGTTCCCATCTAAAAATGATTGTGTGATATATATATATATGTGTGTGTGATTGACATCTGTCGGAAAGTTTTATTATTTTCGAGTTCTTTCAATGAAATATTGTAACAACTGAAAGAAATAAAAATGTTAAATAAATATATATAAAAAAAGGATGAAAGTAATGAGAGAGATAAAAAGAATATAAATTGAAGTTAAGAACGAGGAAGAATAAAAAAGAGTAGGAGAAGGGAGGGTAGCAGGAGAATAAGGATGAGAAGGAGGAAGTTGGAGAGCAAAAACAAAAGAGGAAGACAGTGGAATGCTTTCAAAATGTAGGATTTTGACCTCTATTTGCGTTAAATGCATTCCAGTAATAGGAAGGAATTTGGGAAATTCATTTGCTGAGAAAAAGTTTGCATTCAAATTAAAGATTTTACCATCAATTTGTAATTGGAATGGCCAAATTTATTTCTTTGTTTCTCAATTTGTTATTCAGTGTTTGGTAAATTTAAATTTCAGAGGTGTTAATTAACATTTTAATTAAATTAATAATAATGAATAATAATAATAATAATAATAATAATAATAATAATAATAATAATAATAATAATAATAATAATAATAATAATAATATTATAATAATAATAATTTGAAATGTAATAATATATATAATATATATATATATATATATATATATATATATATATATATATATATATATATATATATATATATATATATATATATATATATATATATATATATATATATATATATATATATATATTCTGGGAAATAAAGTTGATACAAACTACGCTTCGAATTATCAATGGATGGTGGAATGAAACTATTTTAGTCTGAGAAGTAAGAAGCAAGTACTAAATCCACAAGAGTTATTAAAGACTGCAGCTATACTCAAACAATAATATATATATATATATATATATATATATATATATATATATATATATATATATATTATATATATATATATATATATATATATATATATATATATATATATATATATATATATATATATATATATATATATATATATATATATATATATATAATATATATATATATATATATATATATATATATATATATATATATATATATAATATATATATATATATATATATATATAATATAAAATAAATATATTAATATATATATATATATATATATATATATATATATATAATATATATATATATTATATATATATATATATATATATATATATATATATATATATATATATATATATATATATATATATATATATATATATATATATATATATATATATATATATATATATATATATATATATATATTTAGTGTACATCTCAAGGGCATTGCCCTATTCAAGGAGAGGTAACTTTTCTAAATATATATACCTAGGATCCGCAAAAGGGATCGAACCGGTGACCTCAAGCACGCGAGTCAATCACTCTACCGTTTGTGCCACAATGTAATGTGTATTTACACTATCTATTTTTAACTTCATCATGAATAAGTTATTGAAAACTAAATTTTAAATTCATGGAAAGTTCTAAATCCTGATGAGGTGTAAATTGTCTATTTGTGTACAATTATTTCATGTTACTCCAAATAACTTAAAAACTGTTCTCGACATTTCTTATGAGGTCTAGAAGAAGAGATGAGGTCTAGAAGAAGAGAGGTGTTCGACGAAAAAGTGGAAATTAGTAAAGAGACCGCGAATGTTGCAGAAGTTAATGAAAAAAGAAGATGTGCACCAGGACAAGTCGGAGGTCACCAACTCCCAAGTGGTGATGGGGGAAGGAGGGGATGAGGGGCATTCTTTGGATGCCGCCCCTCGTAACATCTCCGAGGCTGTTTTATTTTCGCCATTTTGTTGTTGTTTTATTTTAAAGGTAATGCAGGAGTAAGCGCTTGTAAAATTTGTAGGAACGTGAGAAGGAAGTCTGGGGAAGGAGAAGTGGGAGCATAGACACTCCGATGTGAGACGAGGGTACACTAGAGACCCTCTGAGAAAGTGAAACGCGAAAAGGAATGAACCAAAGGGCAACGGAGTGAAACGGAATGGTCTAGCCCTCCCTATCACCCAGCGGTTAAATAATGGGGGTACTTTCATTACTTTCGGACGGCGCTACGTCCTCCCCCTATATATATATATATATATATATATATATATATATATATATATATATATATATATAATATATATATATATATATATAGTATATATATATATATATATATTCTTTATATACCCCTTGTTGAAGTAAACACAATGAAAAATAGACACTATTTATTCGTAAATTAATAAAAGTGAAGGATTTATCAACACTCATTAGATCTAAAAAATGACAATATACATTCTTCCTTACCAATCACTGAAGAACTCAAAACCATATACCCAATTTAAAAGACACACAGTTAATCAAAACAATACACAATACAAACACCAGAAAAATAACGGAATCATTTATCATAAAGAATACCAGCAACATGAACCTAATCAAAGGAGAACCTATAATAGACAACACAACAAATATATTCTTAAATAATTCCATAGGCTTAAAAGAAACTCTTAAAAATCTACCAAAGTTGCCATCTAATCATCTAGATGTTGCCAGACGATCGTAACTTCCTGCACTGCTGAAGAGAATTATTTGTTCTGAAGAAGTGACTTAATAAAGCACGAAAGCTCAACAAAAGTAAAAACTAAAAAATAGTGAAAAATAGAAATATTATAACATCTCACTTTTATTAATTTACGAAT
>SEYY01005240.1:12500-22500 GCA_009176605.1 Armadillidium nasatum | reverse complement strand
GAAATAGTAAAATATATGAATTAAAACCTTAGAAAAGTATTATATGCGGTATACATAAAAAGGAAAACCAAACATAATATTATTGCTACATATATATTACGGAACTTACAAAAATATTGTAAAAATTATACATATAATAAAGATTGTTATTTATTAACCAAATGATGGGAAAAATAAAAATAAGAAATTTCATATTTAAATAGAAAATGAAATAAAAATAATCAGTTATTTAAACAAAAATTAATACCTATATATTTTTATCAATTAAAAATTTAACTCACATGAGTTGATATTTCAACACATAAGGGTGGCTCAAATAATGTTTAAAATGCGTACTAATTTTTCTGACTGTAAATTACTTTCAAAGTTTGTATTTGTTAAAAGGGATTGCAGCAGCCCTAAATATTGGCCATAATTTTGGGGATAAGATAGATTTTTTAAATAATAGATGCAAAATGAAATAATTGATGCTTCAAGCATACAGAATTTTTCAAATTTTACACACTGGTTCTTGGAAATCTGTATTATACAATCCCCAAAGGAAAAAGTGTTTTCAACCCATAAGCATGGCCCATAATAAATACTGTTGGCAATGTCCTCGAGTGATGCATATTCTTTTATAAACAAACAGTCAGTGTCTGGGCCAAGATACTGAACAAGATCCATCAGATGATTAATTGACATTTCCTTCTTAAGTTTCCTACAAAGAGTTTTCAAGCACTCGCACATATCTGAGATATTCTTCTTCATGATCAATTCGACTTCTTGCACAAGCTGTGAAAAGAAACAGCATTGAGTTCATAATGTTATATTCTATTACACACATCAAAAACTTTAAACTGATAATTGACAGCAAAATGATAAAGTATTCAATTGATACTTTTTAATTAAAAGTATAATACGCTAGCAAATATTAAAAAAAAAAAATTTAAAAGCTATTTGAAATACATCTCTCAATTTTTACAACTAGACTAGAAAGATTTTATTTACTAAATTTCAAAATGAAACTATATACTAACTAAAAAATAAAAATAATGACAAAATTGGGTTTTGAATTATTAACATTGATATTCCTGTAATATAGACACCAAAAAATTGCGATAAATATTTGTAAAAATAAGATATTTGATAATCAAATTATACTAGAATGAATTTAGAATAAAAGGTGAGAATAGTTATTATACATACAGCTTGCGGATGATGCAGGTATTCAGGATGGTTATCTTCATCTTCATTAATTGCTAAATCTCTTCGTAATGAAAAAGTTTCTTTTAAAGCATGTAGAAGATCACTGATTTTCCAGTCATTCAAGGAACGATTCTATATATATATATATATATATATATATATATATATATATATATATATATATATATATATATATATATATATATATATATATATATATATATATATATATATATATATATATATATATATATATATATATATATATATATATATATATAAACTAGATTCATTTAAAGAAATTTCTTTTGTTAAAAATTAGAATAGTCTATCTTTAATTGTAATTTCATTAAAATATCAAAAATTAACTTTGGAAGTGATAATCACCTTCAAGATTTCAAGGATTTCTTCTTTACTTAAATCAAAATTGTAATTGCTTCTTCTCAACCTCTCGCGTCTTTTTCTTCTTCTATCTGAGATTGTTGTTGTGAGAACACTCTTGAGAAAAAGAAAATAGAAAATAAAAATTTTAAACTTTAAAATTATAAAAAGTAGTCTATACTATACAAATATGTAATTTTGAAAGATTGCTAGATTAAATCTTTGAATATGTTTGCTCATACCAGAGGACCCTTAGATCTGTGCTTTCTCAAGAAGATTTTGAGGCTCTTTTAACATCTTTGGGTAGGTTTCTAGAAGTTTCCTTTGAAGCTGAGAATACCCAATGCCCTGCACATTCCGATTAGACGACATTAACAAACTTTCATTACTGAAAAAAATTAAGATATTGAACCTCATTATTGGGGGTTATTTATTATACACAATATAAAAGAGTGAACACAAAGAAAAATACACTTACTAAAGCTTCAGTTTCACTTTTATTACCATAAGATTTTAAAATAATTACATTGAAAAATATGAAGGTTAAAATAATTTAAATATATTACTTCAAGCAAGAGGCTTTCACTTTACATATTTCATAGTGAACTGTGTAAACAGCAATAAATTTTAACGTTACTTACTCTAAATAATATATTATTTCATTCACTAGGAGGTTGAATATGGTCTTTCGTTCTGTTCCTCCAAGATCATCTCCATTTAAATACGGCATAACTTGTGAACTGAAAGTAGGAAGTTTAAATTTCGAAAACAGTATTTCCTTTATGGTTTGTTTGCCAGGTGTTGCAGCTCTATCACCATCATCATGTACACTAAACTGCAAATCCAAAGTGACGCTTAAAACCTTGAAAATATACTTCATTAATTACTGAGTGAAAAATTACAAGTTAAATAATTTTAAATTATCTCTGGATAACGAGAAGAGGGAATCATAACGTGTAACTTTTTTTCAATATAATAACATAAGAGAGTATCGGGCATTTCTAGTTCGGAATATGTTATGCATATAATATCACAAAGAATATTGCATTCATAAGTCATAATTGTTTTATTATACTTATTGCTTACTTTTTTACATACAAAAGATATTTTACCACTTTTTAGGACAATTTCTTCAATAAACAATATTGTTATTTTTTCTTCTTGTTTCAAAATAAAATCACCAGCTCTGTAAGACTTATTATTAATAACAACATCAGACAGTGTAAATACTGAATTGTTCATATCATGATCCTCTTTAAATATGTTGGTGCAAAGTTTTGCTTTCACCAACAATTTTATAATGTTCTGAAACATCAAACTTTGGTTGTCCATTGAAATGGAAAAAATTGTAAGTTAATTCCATACAAAACATTTCACTAACAGAATATGATAAATTTTTGTAATTATACCATTTTTTTTTGCTTTATTACATTATGCTTGGCTTCCTGTCTTATACATGATATGTAACGTCCTGGGCCATGTGTCTTTAACTGATCAACAACATGCAATAACATATGCATTTTTGGTATAAAATTTTTACTAGTATACAATTCAAGAAATAAAATTTGATGATTTCTTATCAATTTCTTACAAACATTCAATGTCGAAGCAGACACTCGTTGTGACCATACTATTTTTGTAATTGCCAAGATTAACTTAAAGCATTTAACATTTGCATTGTTTTGAACACCTTGCAAATGTAAAAATATTGGTAAATGTAAAGCTAATACAAAAAGGGATTTTGAAGTACTTTTTACATTGAAATCATTTGAAGAAAAGGTCTTTGGGATATTCAGAGGTTTTAATGCTTCTGTGATATTTAAATGACTGTAGACAGTTATTCAGTTTTTCTCGCTGAATTAGTTTTTCCCTCATAAGTGAAGTAAGCATAAGTTGAATTTCCTTAACAACAATACCTTCAAACAAAACATGCATCGGATCAAACAAGGAATCGCGTATTGGGTTGAAATGTTTAATATCAGAAAGCATTCCCTTATGGTTTATTCCCCATTCACTTGACAATGCTTGATATTTTTCAAAATTTGAAGTTCGAACTAACTCTATTTTTTCTTCCCTTTCAACATGTTCTTTAAACGTTCTAAGAGAACACTGTTCATGATATACCTTTTTATGATATGATCTCGAATCCCTCATTACATTTATGACAATTCTTAATCACAAAAGGGCTAAAACTCTTTTTAAAACCTAATATCTGATGCAATGCAAAAGCATCTGCATGAAATGCATATAAATATATTATCCATGGAATAATTTTCCACAAATTTCAATTCCAGACTGCAATAATTTTAGATCATTTTTTAACACGTCAAAAAATTTTGACATATTATCTGCTTTCTGTAAAACTGTAGAATTTGCAACTCCCAAAAAATAAGTATGTGAAATTTTGGATCTTAACTCTGGTGGTATATTTATGAAATTACAATAAACCAAACATAGTTTATTATAACCTCTATTCTTTCCTAATTGGATTACACAATTCTATTTCATCCATATATAAAAATATTCCAACATTTCTCTCTCTATATTGTGCAGGACCAGGATGAACAGAAAAATTTGAACCATCAACAATATCTTTCATCACACAATTCGTATAATTAGAAGAAACTGGCGAATTTAAATATTGTTGTAAATGTGGATGTTGCAGAAATATTTTTATGATTTCAATGACTGAAACAACATAGCATTTAGTATCTTCAATCATTATTAGTGTGGGCCTTAGTAAAATACTGTTTTTATTCAAGAATGATTTTCTTTTAAAATCTGAATTAATTTCTGGGAGTTTCTCATTCATAATATGCTCAAAAGTTGAAATAACTTTGTCAATAGCAATTCGAGGAACTTTATGCTTACACTGCAACTCGAGTGAAAGATTCCCAATGAGCGATACTTTATCTATATTGGAAAGATCAGTTATAACTGGTTCTGTGATAACCTCACTATTTAAATTTGTTTCAAAATTTTCTAATATACATGAATGCTTCCAAAAGGCTTAAAGAATTAAAAAAGGATTCTGTACAGATTAAACACTTTGTTGGCGTTTTGGACTTATCGAAATGAGTTTTCCTAATATGAAGTATTGTTTGTTTTTTATTTAAAAATTTGCAGTTGCATCTACAACAAATAAACTTATACAAACATCTCACCTTCTCAGCAACTGGTTCTTCACTATTGTTTTCAATTTTGTCACGCTTAGTTTCACTGAATGAAGTACTGGGTAAATCAATGTCAATTGGAACAGAAACAGGAGAGACGGAAACATTTTGGAAAACTACCTCTTCATCACATGTTTCATTGGAACTTGGCTCTATATATATATATATATATATATATATATATATATATATATATATATATATATATATATATATATATATATATATATATATATATATATATATATATATATATATATATATATAATATTATAATATAATAATATAATAAAAAAAAAAAAAAATATTTTTTTTTTTTTTTTTTTAAAGGAAAATTGTGTAATTTTTTTTTTTAAAAGGAAACTCTGGGTGGTTGGAGGCTGGATAACTACAATAATTAACTTAGCCAGATCATGATATATATATATATATATATATATATATATATATATATATATATATATATATATATATATATATATATATATATATATATATATATATATATATATAATATATATATATATATATTATATATTATTATTTTTTTTCCTAGGGAACCTTACACGAATTATAAAACAATGCTAACAACGTAGGAAGAAATATAATGCACATGAATAATAAACTTCAATAATCAGTATAATAAATAGTTAGACATTTCAGATTAATATAAAATCCATCTTCAATATTTTCTGTAACAAAATCACAATCAAATTAATAGTAAGTCATAACATGCATGACAAAATAAATAAAAATTTTAAGATTAATGATCTAGCAAACGATTAAGGTTAAAAACACAGGTTATAAATTACAAATGCAAATTGTGAAATGAATGTTGTCGGTGTATGTGAATATGAATGGTGGTTGGTTATCTTCCCATTTTCTCTCCAGAACACTCTCCCTTACACAACTACGCCATGTCCCTTAACCATCCCCTACATACATTTGATTTCAGCATTTTATCCTCTTGCCCTACCGATTCTGACCGAAAATCCTGAAATCCCTCTATATTAAACGTCTCAACCCCCAACTAAACTCAGCAACCTCATCCGTCCCCTCCTAATCTTTTGACCTTTCTCCTGCACTTTGTACATCAATACTTTTCTATGTAATCTCAATTCAGATGTCTTGTGCATTCCTTTTTTCTCACCCATAACCAACTAACTTAATTTTCACATACACTTAGTACATTCATTTCACAATTTACCATTTGTAATTTATAACCTGTGTTTTTAACTTTATTTTCAATATTATTAATCTTAATTTTTTATTTATTGTGTCATGCATATTGTGACTTACTATTAATTTGATTGTGATTTTGTTACAGAAAATATTGAAGATGGATTTTATATTAATCTGAAAAGTCTAACTATTTATTATACTGATTATTAAAGTTTATCATTCATATGCATTATTGCTTCCTACATTGGTAGCATTATGCATATATATATATATATATATATATATATATATATATATATATATATATATATATATATATATATATATATATATATATATATATATATATATATATATATATATATATATATATATATATATATATATATATATATATATAACATACCTGACTTAATTTCATGTTTTGATGGAGAATGGTCACAATATGCACATTTAATAGAATTATTTTCTGTTACATACTCAATGCAAGGGCATTCTTTGCATTTTCCTCTGAATGTTCCAAAAAAATCCAACATGATGAGTTACAAACTATATATATATATATATATATATATATATATATATATATATATATATATATATATATATATATATATATATATATATATATATATATATATATATATATATATATATATATATATATATATATATATATAGTCAGAGTGGCATTAATCATGAAAATATTATTAGGGATGGGCCAGATTACTGAAAACCAAATATTTCTAAATTTTCAAACACTGAATACTGAATATCCAATTTTTATTATACAGCTAAAAATACCAGATATTCCTTTAAATTCATATCAAGTGCCAGTTTTAAAGAGGGCCATATATATATATATATATATATATATATATATATATATATATATATATATATATATATATATATATATATATATATATATATATATATATATATATATATATATATATATATATATATATGACTTGGAAAAAAATATGGAAACATGGTCAAACACCTGGTAAATGCATTAATATATTTCTTGCATCTTAACCACCTGAATTCTTCAGGAAATGGACAAATAGAAGCCCTGGAAGATGCATAATAGGATGTTATACCATTTCTCATACAAAAGTAAATGAATTTCCTGTAGGAATGCTGGTGAAGGATAGTGATCACTAACCAAATTCTTTCATATTGACCACAAAGGCTCTTGATATTATGGTCTGATGATTGTAGGGTCCAGGGAAAACATGAAACCTTATTTGCAATCTTCAAACCATGACTGGACAGCATAAAAAGTATTAATTCGGCCTTATATCTGATAAATGGAGTTAGCATTAAGAATGAAACAATCTTTGCACCATTGGATGAACCTCGTAACTCAAGATGCTTGCAAAATCCCTTACAGTTACTCTATCATGAACTGTGATAACTGGGACTACAGAGTACCATAATAGGACATCTCAAACCATGATGGAACCTCCTCTATGCTTCACTTGTGCATGACATAAGATAGTACAGATCATTTCCCTAGAAGGTGTTCTCCATATGTAAACTTACTTAGAGAGGGGTGTATAAAGGTTGATTCATCTGACCAAAGTAGTTTACCATTGGTTGGCAGGCTAATCCTTATGAGTATTGAACTACTCTCTCCACTTTCTGACAATCATGGCATTTACAAATGGTTTAGCAATTGCAGAAAACCCATGAATATTCAGTGAAGAGTTCTTTCCTCAGTATTTTTTTTTTTTTTTTTTTTTTTTGGTTACAGTGTTTTACTGGTATTAAGCTTAAAAGTAACTCTTGAAGTTACTTTTTTAATTTTTCATC
Source organism: Armadillidium nasatum (assembly GCA_009176605.1). Lineage (NCBI taxonomy): Eukaryota > Metazoa > Arthropoda > Malacostraca > Isopoda > Armadillidiidae > Armadillidium > Armadillidium nasatum. The sequence goes on along the minus strand of SEYY01005240.1, from coordinate 14,755 downwards.
ACAATTCTTTGCAACGCTCATCTAATTTCGATTTAGGTACACACTGGTGCTTTCAAAATGATTCTTTCCAGAAGCATAATATAGACTCATGACCTTGGATACAGTATCTGGAACCAAAAAGTTTCCATAATAGAAACTAAGTTTAGACATACTGCACCTCACATTTACCTGCCCACAGAGTAACTGACACATATCAATGTTTAAAGTTACCTATCACATGTTGACACAAGACTGTGATAACTCTTCAAAATTAAGTAGTTCACATTATACACATTTACTTATTCTTCCTTTCTACTGTTTATTTATTTTTATTAAACCCATATATATATATATATATATATATATATATATATATATATATATATATATATATATAATATATATATATATATATATATATATATATATATATATATATATATATATATATATATATATATATGAAGAAACTTCAACATTTTTTAATGTTTATACTTATATGAATAATTGAATAATTTATTCAAAATTCATATCTAAAGGTAGTTATACAGAATAGAGTTGTAAAAAACAGAACAAAGATAAAACATATTGTACATTTTAGTTCCTATAATGAAGAATTTTATTTTATTGGATATCCATCTAGATAGCCAGTTAAAAAATAAAATTAATAGTAAATTAAATGAGCAAATATACAATTTCATCAATATTAAGTACTGTATATCACTGAACCTGTAAGATAGATATTCCTTTTTTTTTAATGAAAATTGTTTAAGCTGAATGTTTACAATACCTAAGCCTATAAAATTGTACATCATAATATCAAGTCAGCCTAATATGAGTTATAAAAATATGAACATAGTTGGTGGCAAAATTTTTATTTGGTTTTAGCTTTGGAAACTAAAGTTGATGAAAATTCTGATTATAAAAAAAAAAAACTATTTTAGTATAGTAGTTAATTTTCAAATTTATTTTTATGGTAAAAATTAATGTTTGATTTTATGAACTCTAAGAAAACATAATAAATGAAAATTCACATAAAAACTATAAGAAATCTACGTATAGGATAGTATTTCAGCAAAATATGTGACCTATTTTAAGTTTAAACTGGAAGCTAAGAACAGGCAAAAAGTAATGGATGAATGGACACATTTTTCTTTTTGTATATTTTAAAACAAAATAGTGAAAACTTTGTAACATTATTAAGCATATATCACGTTTACAAAAAGCTTACTTTTTTAAGTCTTAATAAAGTTTATAAAATTAACTACGTCTCCTATACATAGTTAATGCAGCCAATAATATATTCCATCATAATTTAATCTTAGATTGACATTCCCCATCTACCCTTCCTATATATATTAAAATATGCTGGGAGTCCGAGTTGCCTTTGTATCACCTTTATGCTCCTCGATCTATATGACCTTTGTGTAACTTCTGCTAAACTTTTACAACAGATGTAAAGCTTGAACTGAACTACAATGCAATCAGTTTTTCTACAAAAATGAGCTGTAGTCTTTCATTTTATAACACTACCACATTTTCAAAAATATGAAATGATTATTTCTGTATATTACAGTTTCATGGTTCAAGAAACTAAGTTCATCATAGGCACTTTTCCTTCGTTATCACATAATGTAAACTATAAATTACCAAATTTTACAATAAATTAAAAAATATGTTTGAATTGCATATTAAAATACCAGGAATTTTTAAAAAATCTGTCAATTCAAAAAACTATTAACCTTACCTTTCTTACATGCAAGGAAACAATCATGGCGCTGCATCTATATATTCATACGCGACAGGTTAAATATACGCATGAAAAACTAGTTCTCTTCAATTTTCAACTACTTACGTTTAGTCAACATAAATACTTAAAATATAATGATTTTTTAAAAATTTGTGCAATTTTTTTACATCGTAGGCAAAATTTATACACCTATTTCAACATGTATAATGAAAAAATTTTTAGTTGTGACTTCGAATTCAATGTCTCAACAAAAACCAAAAACAATATTGTTGTGACGTCTCAACGATGGCTAACGAATCGTTGTGTTCCCAACGATGTCCCAACAAATCGTTAGGACTTCTTTGGGACACTTTTTGCAGTGTAACATCGTAATATATAGTATCTTCAAAATGTTTTGATTTCTGAAACAAAAAAATATCCAGGAAAACCGGTTTTTAATTTTGTTGAATTTGTCATTGTTGGAAAACTGTTGATGAAGATAATGATAACGTTGTTGTTGTTAATATCATGATGATGATATGATGAT